>VCNE01008404.1:0-182700 GCA_009869805.1 Oncopodura yosiiana
AAGTTTGAAGTTGATATCTTGATTCTGGAAGATTCTAGAAGGCCTTTTGTAATTCTAGGAATATATGCGCCACGCTGTAGCACAATACAAAATGTCATTTCTTTTCTTCTTTGTCGTTGTACAAAAGAGATGCTGGAAAAAATGAACTAGTCAAAGTAGTATTTGTTTATAACGTGCATCATAGAATAAAGCAGCCTAAGTAGAAGAAGACGCAAGCGTGTGCCAAAATAATAACTTACTCTTGGAAAGATGAGACTCACTTTCCCATTTTGCTTAAAGTCGTCTTCTTTCATGCATGGCTCGTCAGTTGACTCTGTGGAAATGATACGGTAAGCTATTTAGCGCTTCTATTTACATTTCCTTATAATAATTGAGTTATTAAAGTGCTATCAAATTAGTTCATGTCAATAACATTATTATCAAATTGTTAGAAGAGAAAGTGCATCAATGGCTGCAGTGCTATTGAACACAGTGAACGAAGTGAACAATGTGATTTTTCAATATGAGCGTCCTAGCCTACATAATGATACAATGATTTACCCATCAAAATTTTATTCAAATTCATCTACAACTCATGAGTACCTAATTTTTAATGAGAACTCAAAACTTGGAGAAAACGAGTCATTCATTATGCACTCAACGGAAAGTCTCACTTTTCCACTTGTGACAGAAGTCTCCTCATCATCCTCATTAGACACTGCTGAGAACTTTAGTGAGACTAGTGAAGTGAATTGGTTTTGGGGCGAAGAGCAAAATGGTGGACTTATTTATCGTCACTCTTGGACTGTGACAATCCTTCTTATTTTCGCTTACTCAATCATTCTTACTATAGGAATTGTGGGTAATAGTCTCGTTGTTGGAGGTAAGTCATTTTGCTTGTTGTATTATTAATAGCAAAGCAATAAAACATAGGGATTTAAATGAATCCTTATAAAAAATTGCATTTTTCTGCGCTATCAAGGAATGAACTTGAAAAAGTTATTCAATTAGAAAAAAGTATTTAATTTATACTAAAAGTATAAACTAATTATATAAAAAAACATCATGGCCTTAACTTTCGCCAAAAGGCTTCCAGAATACACAGCCAGAATTAACTTTAATGCCGGATTTACAATCTATCATCGACAACATCAACACGTAAGTTTAGTTGTTATGATTATTAGCTTTAATTTAATTAATGCATCATTACTTATTATATTTTTCTCTTGTAGACTGCGTGCGTTACGTAACTGAAGAATTCATTTAGACAAGCAGATGCAGTAATTCCGAAGACGGTCTACAAAAAATGATGATAGCTAGTTCTTGCACATCAATTCTTCATAATAATTTCTTGGAAATATTTATTTTATATACTATATCTACTTAGTACAAATGTGTTCATAGTTTACAGTTCATAGAATATTAAAATTAATTAAATATTTATTTATATGTGTACAGGCATTGTAATAGAATAACGATATTTATGTGATTATTAATTGTTCTATGATCAGTTGTTCTCCGATCACCCCGGATGAGAACAGTGACGAATCTTTTTATTGTCAATTTGGCCGTGGCTGATCTTCTCGTCATTCTATTTTGCTTACCTCCAACACTACTTTCCAACATTCTTGTTCGTAAGTAAAAGAAAACAAATATTTGCTCATTTATTTTTAGATTTGATTTTTTCTTTTCTCTGTTATACTAATTACTTGAGAAACCTTTTTAAAAGAATAAGAAGCTTAGTAAAGAATCATTAGATATAGCAAGAGTATAATCATAAATCCAATGCCATATTGAGAAGTATGAGGAGATTATGACCACATATGTAGTCAATATTTAACTCTTATGCATCAAAGACTCGTTCACATTTAATTTTCCGTCTATAACTTTTATCATATAGCCTATATCATATATTGCTTAATACACGTGTGTTCTTCTTATATATATATATATATATATATATATATATATAAGTAGGTAATGATATTCTTTTGGGAAAGTATGGACTAAATGGTAAAAGTTTTTTTTCTGTCGACGTCTCACAAATTGATTAGAAATCTCTTTTTGATCCACCACAGTCTAATACTTTTTCAAGGGTAAAAAAGTAAGAAGCCCGCATAATGCATAATATATAGTGTTACACGTCATTGCAAACTTCTGAGAATTCTTTTCCTAATCCTTTTCATGTTTTTGCAAAAAATCAAACGAAAGGCTTAAACATTAAAGAAAAACTGAGCCGAGTCTCAATTTATATGTCAGTGTGAAATTTCAGCAATCAAACCGAGCTGACTGGAAATTCTGGTCAACTTTTGTGACGTGTAGCTTTAGCTAACTATGACTATACTACTTTCTCTAAGATTTAGTAAGCAACCTTGTAACTCTGAATAGACATAGTGCATTTACTTCTCTGTTTGACTCAGATACTGTGATGAACTGCACAAAACAACATGATGTAGAAATTTATTTGCATGAGCAGACTTATATTACATATGTTCTGTGAAATATATTCCTCTAGAGTTTTCACTAAAAACTTACTTATATACATACACACAAAATACATAAATTGAAATTAGTCTATAGATCACTCATCCAAGGCAACTTTGACATCTCACGATGACACAGAGAGCATATAACAACATCAAAAGTTTATTCCACCCCAAAATACAATTTTCTAGAGGATATCTATGAGAACTCTTAGTAAGCAACTCTTCTTCAATTCAGGCTGCGTACATATTTATATAATCTACAGCTTTTACTCAATATACTCATAGTTTATTGAGTTTAGAGCAACAGCTCTTATAAACAGTGAAGGTTGAGTGTCTTTATACAGAGATTATTAAATGAAGTGTTGTCGTATCTTGAACCAAGAGTGTGAAAGGCAAGAGTCAATTTACCTGTCAAAATTGAAAATATATTTTCAATTCATGTTGACAGTACATTTATATAGGCATAGTTGGAGCATTCTAAGATTTGTAGTGTTAGCAACTCGAGTGACTTTTTGATTACAATTGCAATTACAATCAGATTTAGCGAGGAAAGGCTCATGCTTTTAATACGAGATTTCGATAGTAACTCTACTCAAAAAATAGAATAAAATATTCACATTTCAAATCTCTTTCTAGGTCACCAATTTTGAAAACTGAAATTTTGAGCTCAGAAACTCTGATCAAGGTTTCTTGGTATTATGAAATAAATGAAGCTAAATGTAATTCACTGTTTATGGTGTCTCAACTCAAAATTAGAATTTGAAACTTTCAAATTGAAAGCTATGTAGAGATATGGGTGCTTAAACCTACAATTACAAATGTAATCGTTAATCTAAATTTCAATTACACAACATTGATTATCACACTCTACTAGATATGCTCACAGTCAATGCAAATTATCTAGAAAAAAGTCGAAGCGTTGAGAGTCTGATGTTGAAAGCGAAAGAGAGAAAGACGCATTTTTTTCATTGCATAATATTATTATCGGCGTTCTTTTCTTGTTGTTATTGGCTCAAGAGTCAAGTCACGAAGATAAGAGAAAGAAAAGAGAGTTGTTGTTTGTTCTCTAGTGTCATATAGTAAAGTTTCAGAAAAGAAATTGACCCACAAGGAAAAATATGCTTAAATACTTTGCTGACTTCTCTACTACTTCTATCTATCTACAATGACAACAACCAAACTACTTTTAGTGTGTACTATGTACTATACCACAGCAGCCTCAATTCCTCAATGCAACGCTAAAATCTTGGCCAACTCACAACTATGTCTATGGAAAATATCTTATTTCAAAAAACGTTTTTTCTATCATTCTCTCTCTCTATCTGTCTCTTCACACACACTATCTCATTCTTTCTTAAAGATCAATGAACAAAAACATTTCCCTCTTCAAAAAGTTGCAGTGGCATAAACTTTTTGAGAGAAAGATGATGAGCTTCTTCTCTCCAAAAAGAAAAGTAGAATACTAAGAAAATGTTGAGCTCAATAATAATATGATGAAAGAACTATATTTTCACTTGAATAGACAATTTAGTGTTGAACTCTGAATAATGAAAATGAATGGCTAATGGAGGAAGTGAAGAAGTTTGCATTGTTTTGAGTTAAGAGCATAATATCAGCTCCAGAGAGATGTCAAAATATTTCCGATATATATACATAACATACATAGATTATTATGCTAGTTATATATTTCTTCTCTCATGTCAATAGATCATCATTGTTGTGGCATTCTATTTCATAGATATGTCATTACTCACCACTGTATTATATAATGGGACAAGCAAATGTCATTTCGAAAAGAGAGTAAAAGGAAAAAGGTGTTTGGTAAGGGCAGAGGAGAGAACACGGAACTGGGTCAAATCAAACCACGTTGAGACCTCAAAGTGGAACAAACAAAGTTGATAAACGTCAAAATAATGGCAATTTATCAAAGTTTTTATAGAATACTATATAATCGCTCCCCATATAATAATATATAATGTAAATTTTTGGCCGCAATCCAGTCAAGCCAAAAAAATTCTTGCTATAGTATTTTTTGTTGATCAGGATAGATTCATGTGTATCATTATGTGTTGTGTGTGTCATAAAGAAGAAGTCTTATGTGTGTGCGTAGTAAGAAGGAAAAATAGTTATGTAAGAATAAGGTGATTGGATCTTTGGATCATATAAATTCATTTGAGCGTAGCATTCTATACTACTTACTATACTACTACACTATATAACTTAACTTTCTATGAGAACTATAAAACTCTTGAAATATTTACACACTGACATTATCTCACATACTTTTTACTCCTTTCACACACCTAATTTATACGTTCTGCTGTTTTAAAAACTACTTAGACTATACGGCATACTTTTAAATTTTAAACCCACACAAGAAGCAACAGTCTCATTTTATAAAATGCAAAATGAGTCACACTCTTCCATTTCGGTTTGGCTAACTTGACACCATGAATTGAAATCAGTGACGCATTTCTATCTGTCTTTTTCTTTGATGCATATAATATATGTACAAACTTGAAATCTTTTGAAAGACATTTCTCCTCATCATGTTTCATTAACAAGGAACCTTTTTTGAATGGAAAACTCAAATTTCCTTTTTGGCAAAAGATATATAAATACACATTTAAAGATAAAACCATCAAAAGAAAAGGATAGTGAAGTATGTAATTTGAGTTGAGCAGACATTCTTCTAAATATTTTAGGAAGGTCACATTTCTGAGTAAGAAGTAAAAAAAATTGCTATATTTGTATTTATTTCAGCTTGGATACTTGGATCATGGATGTGCAAAACGGTTCCATATGTTCAAGGCATTTCAGTGTGTGCCTCTGTTTATTCCCTTGTCGCTGTTTCTTTGGACAGGTAATTACAAAAGAAAAAAACATTTCAACTACAATTTAAATCAAAAGTCTAAAGCAGAGATATTAGAAAATAAAAAGCAATGCTTCTCGATGTTCTCCAAATATAAAAAAGAATGCTCACTGATATTTACCATTAGACTTTTTATACTAGAGTCTTCTAAATTGTGTTAAATAGGTCAAAGTTTATTATATATTCTGCTACAATTGTAAATGAGTGTCGAATAAATGCTAGTGACTTTCCAAGGACGCCTTCTGTGAGAAAAGAGTATGAAACAACATATGCAGCAGAATGAATACTTTAGGCAAAGTTGAGTTATTACAATTTCCTTTACTATACGTTATGCATTATGACAAGAAGAAGAAAATACAACGTTACATAATCAGAAAAGAAAGTGAATTTCTTTCCTTCAATTTCATTCCCTTTTGCTACTCCTTTCTTCACTCACTCTCTAGTATATTGTCTCCAGTGTTTTAATCCAAGTTTTTTTTTGCAAAGTGCATAAACATATACACTGTTGAGAAGTAGAGTCAGTTTTCCCAGCAATGCGTTGGAAAGTCACCATAAAGTACTAGTACTAAACTTCCTTGAAATTTCCACGCCTCCTTTTAACATTCATAAGACTTGAGAGCTTTTAGTCTAAACAAAATAAGACAAGGATAATGTAAAATACTAATACACATAGAACTATTATATAAAAAACTTCAAAGCTCAAATCTGAATGAAGCCAAACACTTTCACTAGTAGCCTAGACGCAGTCGAGAATAGCAGAGAAACTTAGATGCCCTGGTCAAAATGTTATGGGTGAAATACGTTTACCAGAATTGCTCAACAGAACTTACGACATAGACATAGAGTTTTTGTACTAAGGGAAATGAGACGTACTACGTAATATCAAATAGAATGATATGATATATTTTATGAGTAAAAGCAAAGAAAAGAGAGTGTGGTTACAGCAATTGGAGAATCATTCCAAAATGCTGGACTACAAAAGACTCATCTCTTCTTGATGAATCTCTCAAGAAACTGTCGGAATAAAGAGATATAGCAAAAGTCTGCATTTGAGCTGAATGGCCAGCCTGTCTAATTTATAGGCATAGTGACTAGGAGAGACTCAGATTGTTTAACTCAAAACTTTGGTAGTGAAGATACTTAAGAAAAGTAGTAAAAAATATACAGCGGATTTAGTAGAATTGTAGTTAGCATAAAATAGTTTTTGTTAACTCTCAAAATGTTATGCTGAAGACTGAAATTTTAAAAATCAGAATGAGATGCCACACTGCAAATTTGAGTCCAGATTTTTCCAAGTTTTTTAAGTATAGTCAATTCTCACGTCAAATAAATCTGAGACTCTCCCCGTGAGAAAACTGAAATGTACTGAAGAGGTTGAATTAATTCTCAAGATGAAAGCTAATGTAAATAACATGGACTCTGTCCTTTCTTAAGTTGGTTCTCTAGACATTTGTATCTTTCTCATCTTGGCTATAAGATTTGAATTTGAAAAGAAAAGTAAAAGTGAAAAGATTTGATATTAAGGCTTTTAAAAGAGCAAAGTTGATTATTTACTTACTTTTCATATAAATATAATTACTAGCACGAGTATATATGAACTAAGTTGATAATAATGAAGATCCGTTACTAGTAGATAGCCTTTTCTCTCTATTATGATACTTTTATATTTGGTTATAGAGCATATACACTATGCATTATCTTGCTGTTTCAAGTGTATTTCGCTCTCATAATGCTAAAAGCAAGGATTATGCAAATGACTATTGACACTGTCGCCTTCACTATATGCAATTTTACTCTAGTACCTCTAACCTTGTTCAAATTTCTTCATTTGAAACACACTGCTTATATAGTATATGGTGACAACATTGCTCAAATAAGAAAGAATTGTTTCAAAATCTTCCATGAAGGTTATATATAGCGTTTGACTCATTGAATTAAAAAGTTGGAAAATTCTTGTCACGATTTCTGGATTAAGTGCAATGCGTCATGTTCCTTTCTTCTCTTGGTGTAAAGTGACTTGGTTAAAACATTGATGTAGTAGTAGGGTCATGTGAAATTAATATGTTACATGTTTCTTTCTCTTTTGCTTTTCTGGATATAGATGTTCTGCCATTTGTTTTCCACTTGGCGGAGGATTCACACGTCGTGGAGCTCGAATCATTATAGTTTTTATTTGGTGTGTAGCTATAGCATTAGCACTACCATGGGCATTATATTTTGAGTTGGACACTCCATATGAAACGCATCCTAGTATTCAATTTTGTATTGAGAAATGGCCACAAGGACTGAATGGTGACTTGTACTTTTTAGTTGGCAATTTGATCTTCTGTTATTTATTTCCTTTGAGTGGAATTTCAATATGTTACTTATTGATATGGGTTCGTGTTATTCATCGTCAAGTACCAACTGACTCTGTTGCAGCTTTACAAAAGATTCATCAAAAAGCTAAAATGGGAGTGTTGAAAATGCTCATTGTTGTCGTCATGGTTTTTCTTCTTAGTTGGCTTCCATTATATGCGGTTTTTGCGAGAATCAAATTAGGAAGTAGTTTGGAACCATGGGAGGAAAATGTTCTATCCGTTGCTGCTCCTATAGCTCAATGGCTAGGAAGTAGTAATTCATGTATAAATCCATTACTCGTAAGTACTTATTTTTTTAAATGACATTTTATACAGTGAAATCTGTCTATAACTGTAATGAGTAGTGAGTAGTAAGTTCTGTAAAAATGGTACAGCAACTTACAGTAATGAATACGAGCTAATCTGAGTATCAAAACTTGATTTGTTCCTAGTACTAGCAATCTAGACAGATTAAATATGGTTATAATAGTTGAATTTGTGTTTTGGCCTACAGTTATGGACAGACTGCACTGTATACTAGATATAACAAATTACATATTATTTTCCTTTGATATTTACAGTACGCTTTTCTCAATGTAAAATTTCGTCGAGCTTTCCAATCACTTTTACCAGCTTGTTGCGTCTCTCATCCTCCATGTCATCCACAAAATACTAAAACGTCAGTCATTCAACGACAACAAACCTCATTGTATAATGTCACTACAGGATTGTAAAGAACCATAGAGATTATTGATTGTTAATCGGTATCAACTTTATCAAATGTAATAATAAAATATTTTGATGTATTCAGAAAAAATTAAAGATATTTAATGATATGAAAAATTGCATGTTGTGCGTTACACATTATTAACATTCCATTTACAAGGATTATTAGCTAATGTATTCTTAATCTGTAACGTGTCTATCTATATATAATGATCTGTACATAATAGCAGTAGCTGTAATACTTATATATAATATGATATGACTTTGTAAAACGTTCAATATTGCATATGAGGAGAGATCATTGAAGTGTAAACACATGTCTCTCATGACATACAAAAAACTTGTGTAATATATGTAAAATGTTGTATAACGTAATAAACTCAATTTGAAAGATGTATAATGGAATCAGATTTCACTGAAGTAATATTTGATTTATCAATTCTGTGAAGACTCTTCATATAACTCTGTTATGCAAGAGAGTAAAAGCTCATTATTGCACAATAAATAGTGGTAGTACATAATTAGATAAAATAGTAGTAGATCTACCTTAGTAGGATTTTGCATTATGCAACTTCAATGGAATTTTGACTTGGGTAAGGAAAACTTGTGTAATCTATATAGACTATATAGTATTAGACTTATGGAAAAGAATGAGATCCAATTATAAATGAGAAAATAGTTGCATGCTTCACTGCTTTAGCATATTGACTTCCTGACACACTTTCAATCAGAGAAAGTTCATTAGCTAAGAAACTTTTGGTTTAATTAAGACCATCCAACACTTTGCTAATATATCTTTCCTTTTCTTTAGTAGTATTGCTTATTCTAGTATTTAGTATTTTTTAACAACTATAAGGATTGAAATTTTTTAATGATATTTAGTGCAATAAATAAAAGACTTTCTAAGAATATTCATAAAAGAAAATATTAATAAGATATTTTTTTGACCTTCATAAAACAGAACAAGACAAAATGGTTTACCCCTTACAGAGTATAAACTAAAATGTCTAGAATTTATCTTAAGTTTTTTTCTAAGAATATTTTATCATTTTGCAAAAACGTGGGTTGCCTTAGGTAATCTTTTGAAGTGAACGTATTGCTCTTATCATTTTGAGGGTTCAAAAGACATTTTATTACATATTTTTATTGACGTCATTCTAAGTGCTTTTTCTTCTCAAGTTGCCTCATCCGAAGTATACTGGAGCTACTATTGTAGGAATACCTTAATATTAAATTCCTGTCAATTTGTATATGAATAGAGATAAAAATAATAGTTTTAAAAGCGATTTTCATAAATGTGTGAGATTAAACTTTTTTTATATGTGTTATATGAAATACTAAAAATTCTATCTTCTTCCTATCCAATAAAGTACTTAATAGCACGTGTTGGAAAATCCATTTTTTGTATAGTATGCTTGAAGGGTCAAAAGCAAGATCTACTTTTTCCTATCAGATGTCACAAAGTAATTAGACAAAGTAGGACATAGAACATGACAGAGAAAACATCCAATACTAAACCAGAGTTTACCTCTCTTTCCTATAATCAGAGGTCAAGTTGGAGAGAGATGGATTGAATTTTTTGGACCATTTTCCCACACTTGTCAACTGTACAAGCTTGTATATACTACTATTAGTAAGGTTTCTTCGACTTTTACTTTTACTTTTCATGATTGTTAGTTGGTTGGCATTCGATCTGATAGTAATACAACTAATATGGAGCAAGTTTACTCTTTTTTCTGAGTCATGGCTCCTTTCCTTGCTTATGCTCTGACTAATGTTACAAAGTTGCACACGTCTCAGCTTTCACATGCTAAGAACGACAATTCCTCTACTACTCTCCACTACTTTTACTCTATTTGACAGAAAGTGAGATCTTTTTCTGGACTCTTGATAACCTATTTGTTTCATCGGATACACGCTAGCTTATTACACAAGACTCTGGAGTAGAGAAAAGAAGTTCTATGTCAAATATGAGTAGAATTACTGAACAGACTTGAACTCATTGAGTTGACAATAATCTATATGTACTTACAAGCAAACCAAAGAAATATAAGCTGAAGGAAGTAAAAGTTGTATCAACTCTCTGCCACTCAAGAGATATGTTGTACATTACGTATATGTTTGTTCCAAAAAAATCCTTATACTTTACTATTTTTCTCATGGGATAATATTAAAAATCTTGCTATTTTTTCATCTATATCTATCCATCGTGTGCTTTTTTGAGCTGAAATCTCCTTTCTCTGTTGGATCCTATATAGTTGAAATGATGAGCTGAATGTGTGTTTTGAGCAAACGATGATAAAATGTTGAAGGTATATAAAAGTATTTTAGATCCATATATGAGCAAAGCTTTGAGAAACACTTGAAAATACTGTTGTTATGTTTGCTTCTCTTGTCGTTACTCTTAATATGTTAGATAGTACTATAGTTATACATATATATATGTTTCTAGTTGGAAACATTATAGTGAAAGTTACAAACATAAATGATAGACACATATCCGCATCATCTCCATCAAAGGAAATCTTTGAAATGTATCTTCTCTTTTATACATATGGTATACAGCAAAATATATAGTGATATACATAAGAATAAAACGCATAGAGTTGCCACACTACTAGTACATTAAACATAGAGATAGTACAAGTTTCATTTTCATGTATACAGTTGAAACTATCTGAGAATAAATGCAGGATATGAGATATACTATGTATGTATGTGATGCCCAACAAGAGGGCAAAGGAACCATAAAATTCCCACAAATTATGAGACGAACGAAA
This sequence comes from Oncopodura yosiiana, assembly GCA_009869805.1. Taxonomy (NCBI): domain Eukaryota; kingdom Metazoa; phylum Arthropoda; class Collembola; order Entomobryomorpha; family Oncopoduridae; genus Oncopodura; species Oncopodura yosiiana. The sequence goes on from VCNE01008404.1 coordinate 11,183, forward strand.
ACCGCACTCTCATTCTCTATAAACTTTACTGTTATGTAATCTTGTTAAGTTAGTGACGGGCACACGAGATTTTATTGTACAATTGTAATTTCTTAAAACATTAGTATTGTTCAGAATTTTGAAAAAACAGCAACTATATTTTAGAACCAATACTCTTATGCATGTAATAGCCGTTTAATGACTTCACCCGCTGTTCTACAATTTTCATAGAATCCTCAAAAACATTTCAATAACTTTGACCACAAAACCGATATCTCACAGTTAGCCATTCACTCTACTACTACACTAGAGTAGTAAATAATTGTTTGGGCAATGTTGTAAAAGTGTCTTCTTCATTGTATATATATAGAGTTTGTGTTTTAGCATCTATCTAAATGTTGCATTCATAGAGAAATGAATAAGTTTATGATGCTGTTCTGTGAGCTTTTTCGACTTTCTCTTGAGTATCATCTCGATGATGCAAAGGTTCGAAAGAGAAAGGCAAGAGCTATATAATGTACGTGCAATATGGTCGTTTAGAACATCAATGGAATCATCAGTGCTTCCGAATCACTTCTTTGTGTTCTAACTATATTTTATGTTGGAAATGTACCATTAAACTATATGTATACAAGTCTACAGTGTAGACTCTACACTACAACACTACTCACTGCACTGGTTTGGTTTGGGTTATCAGGAAACCAGCAGGATGAAACTATTCAAGCGGAAATCCAGTTATGGCAGAGAGTGATAGCGAAATATTTTGCTTGTCGTCGTCACATAGCTGGCTAAAAACTTATAGTGTCTCTCTATATGAAGCTCGTCAAATTAGTATATTGCATCTAGCTGTGCATCACTTTTCATAGTTCTCTCTTTCTTTCTGTTGTTCATGGTTTATCTCTAATGAGGTTTAAAAGCATAAGACAGGTAGTTGGTTCTAAGCTACTTTCACCATTAGAGATATATAAGAAATAATCATGTAATAAAAACTAACTTAAAGAGGAAAGTCAAGTACGCATTTAATACACTAGAACGAGAAGCTCAGGTTATTTTACGCAAGAATTTAATAGTGACCATACTTAAAAGAATTAGTAAAAAATATCTAGATTCAGTTTCTTGAATTGTAGAGTGCACATCTCTTGCTAACCCTCACTCAATTGCAGTTTTCAAATTCAAATTTTGAGAGTTCGAATAAGATGTGTGCCCTACAATTTTAAAATCTGAAATAGTCAATATTAAATTCTCGGGTCAAACAACATGAGTCTCTCTTTGTAAGGAACGTGTATGTTGTCTGTATGTGCTGGAGAAAGTCAAAAGAAAAAGTAGTATTTAGATCTTTTGGTTATGTTTTACGGTTATGCTAACACTCTTTTCTATGAACACATTCCTTGCTTCTTTTTGCTTTGCTAAGCTCTTTTCCACAACTCTTCCCTAGAGAGTTTGAAAAGGCGAAAAGCCTAGCCTAAAGAGAGAGATAGTGTTCAAAGATGTAACTTTTACATTGGGAGAGAGAGAGCAAGGAAGAATCAAGCTAGAGAGTCATTTGTCAAAATGGATACGGGAGAAACATTGAGGTCAAGCTGTTAGTGAGTGAAGGGAGAAAGCAAAAGGAAAAGCTATAAGAACAAAAAGACAAGTTTGTATATATGAAGAAGAATCAAAAGTTGCCTGGACGAAATATATTATTATCTACTATTAGAGCATAGGAGTAAGCTATTAGGAGCTACAATATAAATGTTACATAATGTATAACAGCATAACTAAAACTTCTTCCATGTACTACATATATTTATACCTTGAGTCTATACTTTTACTATCAAACTAGAATAACAATGTAGCGCTACTATGAATATCATTCTAATAAACTGAAAGAAAGAGATTAAAGCTTTTCTAGTCGAGGCTTGTGTGGTCCATAAGGAATTTGAGTGTAAATATAATATATATGAATGACAATGTAAAGTTGCTCATATATAAAATATCTAAAAACAACATAGAGTTTTGACCAAGTTTCTTGTTTTAATCTTTTCCAACCACAAAACTGAGAAAGTCATAAGTAATAACAACATAGTTTTGTTCTCATGGTATGTAACATGTAAAGCAGTGTTTGGCTACTAGCCAGTTTGTTAGTGCAAAATATAAGATAAGTGATATATGTATGTGTATTTTCTACTCAGAAAATATGCAACAAATAATTTTATAGTTCAAAATTAAAATTCTTTTTTTTTGTATTCACAAGATGCTAACTTTGTAAATGACATGATGTACTTACTATAAACAAACAACATATTTTGTAAACTTAATACTCAGTTTTGCATGTTTCACAATATAAAACTTATTTACAACATAATGTATGACACTACGGCGAAAATGAGGCAATAAGAAAAATATATTTAAACACTATTGAAACTCACCAGGTCAGTGGCCTTAAATGTAATCATGCATAATAATAAATGTTAGAAAGTAACTTGACTTCTTCTCAATACTAATTATTTCAACTGGGCAACTTTTAATCCTATTGAGAACTTTGTATCATAGTTTAGTTCGTGTCGTAAAAGGAATTCTGCATTCACAATTCATAGCTTAGAAAACGCTGCTAAATATGTCCAAATATAGTCGAAACGAAACTTGTGAAAAGTTTTTATGCACCGTAATTTGATATATGTATAATATTGCTTGTAGTGTATCGTCTAACATTTTAGAAAGAAACTTTTCGAGTGTGATAGTTTTCTAAAAGACAACCGTTTAGTTTACTTCTTGCTATATTACATATAATACCTAGCTCTAACTTTAGAGTTTACAAAGTGAGTTGATTCAAAAAGTAATGTCATTCTATATCTAAACTAAGCTATATAGATGAGTAACCTTTAACACGAGCATTAAATATTTTTTGTCAATCTTTTAGTAGACCTTTAGGCTAGTATTTTTATGAGTAGAAAAAAACACATTTTACACAACGAAAGCATCATTCTTGAACTACAGCTTACTATATGACTACATATAAATACAAAATCAATAATGGTTGATAGATATCTTCAATCATCCTGGCCCCTGTCTATTCAATCCTTGATGCTCTTTCTGGCAACAGTAGTATAAAAGAGCATTCAACGATGAAAAAGCTTAGCCACTGACCTAATTGTGTGTGACACCTATATACAAATGCAATGTAACTTTTCCATTAATGACTCAACTCCTATATTATGTCTTTAGTATTTGGCACAATATCATTGTTGATCATATAAGAGAAGACTTTAGTTTGTGATGTGATTTCGTATTTTTATTTTCAATCATAAGCGACTGTTATTACTTATTATACAATGATTGCTGTTATTTCTGATCAACATATAATGTCCTTCATTCAGACAGATTGTCTCAGATACACAAAAACATATTACAAAACTAAGGACTAAATGCAATACAAAAAAAACACAAATCAAATTAAAATGATATTCATATCTAAAATTCAACTAGGCAGTATAATAAGTAAATATAATATGACATACATTAACATTTTTTGAGTCTGTTTCTGATACAACTCTGACTAATATATGAGTAAAATAATATTCTTGACTGTTTTGACAAAAAAAAATTGCGTACTATTATTATATAGCAGCTCATGTAATACAAATTTTTATAGGTATCACTAGTACAAAAACTAAAATATAAGTATTAACTGCCGTTTCATATTTTTAAAGCACCTCAGCAGCAGAATTTTTGCCACAACGTTTATATCGAATCACAGGCAAACATTCAAAAATAAAATGTTCATAGAACACATAGGTAACAAAAAAACAAGGTGGTAAAAGTCATGCACATAATAACATGAGTTTAAAACAATGAGAGTGATAGAACTCAATAGTTTTGGCATTTGTCCTAAATATATATAAGACGACAGCTGCAATATGTAAACAAGTTTTTCGATTGAAGTTACACTAATACCTACTAACATACATAAGTCTCTTCTTTTAAAAACAATCGTCGTATCATGGCCTCAAAATAATAATGTTGGCATCATCAATTTTTTATGTAACATACTAAAACCTATCTTCAACAACTTTGTAATAAAAATAACAATGCTACTAATACTTTTTTGTTTGTGTAAATACATCGCCGATGTTTACAATCTAAAATAATATTAAATAAATAAATAACAAGAAGAGAAGAAGAATGGATACATTACTATCTACACGGATTAGTTACATACTAGAATTAAGAGAAGAAATAGTAAATAATAACAAAAACTTGTTATTATTAGCGTTGTTCTAGTTAAAAATTACAATTGTTCTATTCTCTGTATAATATATATCTATTCTAAAAATTAATATTATATTTTGTAGTGAAATCCATGCTTATAAGGCACATGGGTTACATTGCATCAGGAAGACTATTTTTTGTAAGTATTTTGCATAACATCTTATATGTCTCTCTCTCGGGTAATGACAAAATCATCTTATATATTTCTTTTTACAATTCTTCAAAGAATGCTACTCTACTTTTAGTTGAGCCAGATTTTATCTGCATTACGAAAAAAAGTCATATATTACATAACACCCTTATTATATATATATATATATATATTTATACATATAATAAAATGCTCGTTTAAAATAGAAAAAAACTCTCACCTTTCTTAGAGTTGAATACTTATTTTCCCCAGACATGACTTGTTGTTGATGAAGAATATCATAAGGTCTAGAGTATACAGAAAAAAAGGTTAGCTGCAATTAATATCAGTGTGTAATCCATCTCAATTATGCAATTATTGCTTGTATCATACAATAGCAAAAATAAAATAATAAAAGTTTCATCTTACGTTTGTTTTTCTTCAACTTTGAGACCTTCTATCTCATGTTTTAACTCACGTAATTGCTCTTGTAAATGTTTACTTTTCTCCAAATACTCTACTCGTTCTTTTTCAATTTCTAGTGTTAATGGATCTATGTCAAGGCCATTAGAAAAGGTTAATTCTTCATCACCTAAATTTCCACTACTACTAATGCTACTTCCACTAACTCCTCCTCCTATCACTGTTGCTGTCGCAGTTGTTGCAGTACTTGTTGTTAATAGTTCTCTAAAATTAAAATCCTCTCTTTCTATTTGACTTTGTTCAACAACAACAGCACCTGTTGGCATTGATGTCACCATCTGCTAATATTATATAAAAAGAAAGTTTAAAAGAAACAGAAAAAAACCATTAGTTAACATTGCTCAGTAATTATTCATTCATATGTTAAACTCATGACACAAGTGTGACAGATTATATATATACATATAAAGACTTACACTTACACCTACTCCTATAGAGAGATTAGGATAGTCATATTCAAGAGCTGGTTGAGATAGGAACTGTAAAAGTTTTTCTTTTGCATCTTTTTCAGCAAGTCTTGCCTTCAGAAGCTCATTTTTCAATCTATCAGCCTCAATACTACGTTTATCTGATTCTGCCATCATCTTTGCGACAATTCTTTCTGTTTCTCTCATTCGTTGTTCCATAACAATTTTCTCTTCTTCCGTCTAAAAATATTTATATATGACATTTTACCATATAAAAGTATGCTAAATTTCAAATAACATTGAAATATATAATTGATTACCTTAATTGCAGTTTGTCTTATTCTATCAGCTTCCATTTCTGCTTCAGATGCTTTTTGATTTAATAATGATGCTTCTTCTTCAGCTACTCTTGATTTTTCTGCTAGAAGTTCGGCTGCTTCTTCAGATCGTATCTATTATTAAATATGTTAATTAAGTATAATAAATAGTAATTCAAATGTGTGACACAAGATTGGCCTGAAATTGAAATCTTTTTGAAAAAAGATTTCAATAGTGAATATACTCTTAAAATTAGAAAAAATCCACATAAATAAACTTAAAAACTTTGATTGAAAAACCATGAACTGTGCCTCAGCATTAATGTTGAGTTGAGGCACTGTTAATGCTTTTTCCAACTAATTTAATTTTTTTCTTCAAAATTTTCAATTTTGAGAGTTAGAAACATACATCCTAGTCTATTCTAGTATTTGATTTTGTTTTAAGTATAATATTATAATACACTATTGAAATTCTAAAGCAAAAATACACGACCTTGATTCTCATCAACAGTTTCTATTGAATTTAAAAAAATCACGTACCAAGGCCTCCTTAGCTAAACGAATTTCTTCTTGATATTCTAAAAGTTTTTGTTCTAAAATAGCTTTGTCCTTTTCAGCTGCTTCTCTTAAAAGTTTTTCTCTAGCTAGTTTACTACGTTCTATTTGTCTTCTTAGTTTTTCTTCTTTAGCTTGAGTTTTCATTTGTTGTAAATCCATTGGATCAGGCCGACGACGTCGCATAAATAAATCATGGTTTCCAATACATAACTCTAATATTAATTTGTTCATTCGAAGTTTTTGAGATAAGAAAATAAAATTTGGTGCAGACTTGTCGACTGGTTTAATCGTAAATTTTTTGTCATCAAAACTAATATTTCTAATTTCAGACCATGGAAAACTAATTTTAGGTGTCAATTTATTTTCTTTTTCATAAATATTAAGACCAAGAGCTGTCACTCCAAGCCATAGTTCACTATCTTTTTTGTTCTGTATATATCAAACGCAAAATATAGTATTAATATAGATGAGAATAAATATTAATTAATTCAATTTTTATTTTTTTAACTTACACTAATAGGAAAATAATTGACACCATACATATCCAGATCTTGAGTAATTTTGAGATATTCCATTTCTGCTTCATCTCTTGACATACCACGGTGATCAGCATACCAGACTTTGATTCTTTCTTCCCACATTTCTGGTGTCATTTCATACTGATCAATTACTCTTTGTGGTAATAAATCTTCAGATGCTAACATTCCAGGAGTATACGTTTGTTCATCATAGTCACCATACTAAGAAACAAATGAATAAAATACTTATAAAGTTGAAAGCTCAGCTTTTTTTAGACAATCTCAAAAATAAAAATATGAAATGACAGCTTTCATATGGCATAAAAGAAATAGTATACGTTAGATTTCTTATTTTTAATCTACCTTAGCTTGAACTGCATATGAAGCTAAAAGTACAGATGCTTCAGGTGGACAATAAATATCCATACATAGAATAGCTTGTTTGACTTGTAGAAAAAATAAATGTTGTGTAATATCTTGAACTAATTCTTCTGCAACATCCTCAGGATAAAATTTTGCTAAAAACGTGAATTGAACAGGATCTTCTTTTGATAGATGCTGATCTCGTACTGCAATTAAAATAAATTTTTATATAGAAAACGTTTAGTGGATAAACATCATAAGGTAAATAGAAAAGAAACCTTTTTTGTCCATTTTTAACCAACAAATATTTCCTTTTGCATCTTCATATTGTAAACCGAAATACCAAGTTTCTCGTAATCCAATTGTACGACAAATCAAATCAAATAAATCTCTCCCGGTAGCCTTCCACTAATCAAAATAATAATTTTTATTTTAAATCTTTAACTCTTTATTTTTTTGTTATAGTTTACCAACCTGCAAATCAAATTCCAGCTCAGCATCCATTGTAGTGACTCGAACATGAAAAGATTTGGAAGATGCCTTTTTCCTCAGCATCTTGATTAACTTTTATAATTAAGTAAGGCACTTACTAAAAGAATTCAATAGTATAGAGACACTAACCAGTATAATAATACAAGTTAGTTTGTAGCAATATATTCTTTGAAAGGCACATCTTTCTTCATTTTATTTTAATAAATAGCAAATAGTTTGATGATGCGTCATCTTTTCTTCTTATCATTTCTTTTATGTATAAAACACTTATAGTAGTCAATAAGAAATCATATAAACAAAGTGTGCAATAAAATTTTCAATTCACCTTAAGTTGTTGTCACTAAACAAACACTAAATAATTTTAATATTAAGACATTTTTCCGGTTTTAATTTAATTTTCTGCTACGTATATTAAAGTAACATTTGCAATGTAAATATGTAAAATTAACTACAGAGAGCTATAAACTAAAGACAAATTAAAATAAACTACAATCAAATTCTTTAAAAGTTTAAAGTGTAACTCTCAATCAAAAAGGAATTTTTCTCTGAAGTTTAGCCGCCGTCAACTTTGGCATGTGACCAATTATAGTTGGAGCGCCATTCAAATAACATTGGAAATTGCCGAGTGCCATGTGCTTTCAGAAAACGATGTAAACACAAAACAACACGTTTTGTGATTGACCGTCGTTATTTTTGTTAATTTGGAGACAAGTGATTTATTTTTGTATCGACAGAAAACTTATCATCATCAGTTGTCATCATGTTACGAAAAACATTTGTCCATAAAGGACCTCTACACACAAGAGCTGACTCTGTAGAATTTGGAGTTTATTCAGCTGCTGAAATCCGAAAACTTAGTGTTGTCAAAATTATAACTACTTTTCCTTTTAATACATTTGGTCATCCACTACCTGGTGGTTTATATGATTTAGCAATGGGTACTAATTTAATATATTTTTAATGTATTGATAGAAAGAAACATTTTGTAATTTCTTGCTCGTTCTTTTCTTTTTTTACAGGTCCATATGATCAGAAAGGAATGTGTACAACATGTCAACAATTTATACACTTTTGTCCAGGACATTTTGGTCACATTGAGCTTCCTTTACCAGTAGTCAATCCTATATTTAGTAAAACATTACTACAATTATGTAGAATTTCATGTCTTGGTTGTCATTCCATTACAATACCTGCTGGCATCAAGCATTTGACAATGACTCAACTACAATTACTTGAGAAAGGTTATGTGAAAGAAGCTCAAGAAGCAGAATTTGTTGTAGCTGATTTTGGATTTGGAGGAGATGTTAAAAAGAAAAAAGATCGTATAGGAGATGACATTGATGATCCTTTACTTGAACAAAAGTTTGACGAATATGTTAAACAAATAATGTCATCAGGTATTATTATTATTGTTCAGTCAACAGACTAGTAAAACAAACTACTTGTTTTTTTTGTATGAATTTAACTAATTAATTGTAAAATATTTTTTTGTTTATTTAATTTTCCTTGTAGGTCAAGCAACTCAAAAGAGTGCATCTACAAAAAATGTAGAAGATTTGAAACATCTTGTTACAAAAAGAGTTTTGTCATACGCTAAAATGAGTAACAAGTGTCAAGCTTGTGGTACTAGTGTACGTGGAATGAAATTATATGACTCTCGTATTATTTATACTATGATTGCTACTGGAAATAATCGAGGTATAAAGCAAGAGCCAATGGATGATATAAAACAAGAGCCTGGAGATTTACTTGCAGAGTTAACTCAACAATTGCAAGCAGCTAGACACAAAGAAGAGAAAGTTGGTCAGAGATATTTAACTCCAGCAGAATCAATGTAAGTTAAATATTATTATTATTGTAATACTGAGGCCCGATAAATGGTTTTTTTTTCTAAATATTTAATGTTTTGTCTTGAACTTCTTAATTATTATAGGAATCATTTACGTTTAGTTTGGTTTAAAGAGCAAAAGTTTCTCAAACTATTATTTCCTGTTTTGAAAAATACTTCTGCCAAGTTTCCAACTGATCTCTTTTTTATTGAAGTAGTTCCTGTTCCTCCACCTAAAAACCGACCAGTAATTTTTGACATCATTTATTATTATTATTATTATTTTTTCTATATCTCTTGTTTTTACAAATACATGTACTCAATTTCTTTGAAATATATAGGCTCAGATGGTAAACAGTCAGAATGTAGAACATCCTCAGAATTGTGCTTTACGTCTTGTAGTCTCGTCTTGTTCAACTCTTACTTATATTTTAAAAGCTATAAGGAATGGCCAAGAATCCTTATCAAGTGAAGAATTGGTAAATCTTTTATTTAAAACTGTTGAAATAATAATAATTATTATTTTTTAAAATTATTAATCTTTTTATTTAATAATTTGTAGAAAGTAGTAACAGATGTAAGAGGAGAAACACATTATGACAAGTTGGAAATTATTTGGACAGAATTACAAGGTGATGTTGACCATGTAATGGATAGAGAGAAAGGAAGAATGACATCAAAAGCAGCTGCTGCTCAAATGTTAGGATTAAAACAAATTATTGAAAAGAAGGAAGGATTATTTCGTATGCATATGATGGGAAAACGAGTTAATCATGCTGCTCGTACAGTTATTACACCAGACCCTCTTATTCATATTGAAGAAGTTGGTATTCCTGATGTATTTGCTAAAGTATTAACATTTCCTACTCCAGTTACACATTGGAATTACTTTGAGTTGAGAAAAATGGTTATTAACGGTCCTGAAGTATATCCTGGGTACGATAAATATTTATACAGTTGAAAAAAAAATTTCTGATTTTTATTATAATGAATAATTATATAGAGCCACAATGATTGAAAATGATGCTGGAACTCTTGTTCGATTGGATCCAAAAGACAAAGTACAACGTGTTCAATTAGCAAATAGACTTTTGACTACCGATGGCCCAAAAAAATTTAATCAAGATATAACCAGAGCTAAAATTGTTTATCGTCATTTAAAAAATGGCGATTTAGTTTTATTTAATCGACAACCATCACTTCATCGTCCATCTATTATGGCACATCGGTAAGTAACAATCTACTTTAAAACCAGATTTATTAGAAGAAATACGATATTTCAATACTAAAAAAATAAATTTTTTATGTCCATTCATAGTGCTCGTGTTCTTTATGGTGAAAAAGTTTTTCGACTTCATTATGCAAATTGTAAACATTACAATGCTGATTTTGATGGTGACGAAATGAATTGTCATTTTCCTCAAAGTCATTTAGCAAGAAGTGAAGCAGCCAATTTAAGTAAGCAGCTTATAATAAAAAAACTTTTTTTCTGGGACAAATAAGTTATTATATACTTTTAATATTTTCAGTGAACGTCTCAAATAATTTCTTAGTTCCAAAGGATGGAACACCACTAGGAGGTCTTATTCAAGATCATATTGTTGCTGCTGTTAAATTGACAATGCGTGGAAGATTTTTTAGTCGAAGTGATTATTTTCAATTGGTTTACTCTGCATTTAGTCAGCATTATAGTGAACTTGTTACAGAGCCTCCTACAATATTCAAACCACAGCCTTTATGGTCTGGTAAACAAGTTGTTTCTACTATTGTAAAAAATATGACACCAGAAGGGAAATCACCTTTGACTTTTACATCAGGTGCAAAAATTAAGCCAGATGTAAGTACCTATATACAAGAAAAAACCAATTGGCCTCAATCGTCTTTTTTTAATATATTAATATTTTATCTATAAATTACTACAGGAATGGCGTCAATATGACTCTAGACCTTGGAAAACTGGTGGTCAGTTAAAATCTGATGAATTATCAGAATCTGTGGTAATATTTAGGCATGGAAATTTAATTTGTGGAGTATTGGACAAAGTTCAGCTAGGAGCAACTCAATTTGGTTTATGTCATGCATTTTATGAGGTTATTTAAATAGTATTTAATAAATACTATAATATTTTTGTAAATTAAAAAAGTTTTGTTTCTATTTTTATTACAGCTTTATGGAAACAAAGCTGTTGGAGCCATTTTGACTGCATTTTCAAGATTACTTACCTATTTTCTTCAATGGGAAGGTTTTACATTAGGAGTTAAAGATGTATTAGTTACAGCACCAGCAGATCAAGTGAGACGAGACTTGATGGAAGCTACAACTCAAATTGGACTTCAAGCAGCAGCAGCAGGGGTTGGAATAACAGATTCTGATTTAGATCCTGAAGTTGTAACAAAAAAATTAGAAGAAGTTCATAGATCAAGAGATGTAAAGCGCAGAGCATTTGTTGATCAAGCTTATAAGAAACATTTAGATCAATATAATAATCAGATTAACAGGTAATATATTATTAAAGTAACTTTATTGTATTTTATTTAAGATAATATGAAGATAATTTTTAATTTTTATTTATGTTATATTTTATCAATAGAGCTTGCTTACCTTATGGCCTTGTAACAATCTTTCCAGCTAATAATCTTCAACTCCTTGTTCAATCTGGTGCTAAAGGATCAACTGTGAATACAATGCAAATGTCTTGCCTTCTTGGACAAATTGAATTGGAAGGAAAACGTCCACCACTTATGATGAGTGGCCAATCTCTACCTAGTTTCAAACCTTATGATCCATCACCAAGAGCAGGAGGATTTATTGCAGGAAGATTTTTAAGTGGAATAAGACCTCAGGAATTTTTCTTTCATTGTATGGCTGGTCGTGAAGGTTTAATTGATACTGCTGTAAAAACTAGTCGATCTGGTTACTTACAACGATGTCTTGTAAAACTTTTGGAAGGAGTTGTTGTTCAATATGATGGTACTGTACGAGATAGTGATGGTAGCATTATTCAGGTATAATTATTATAGTTATAATTAGCATTGTAATTATGGGGCCTCTTCTATAATGGTTTTTTACTTGTATAGTTTTTATATGGTGAAGATGGACTTGATGTATGTAAATCACAATACTTGAATTCAAAGCAACTGAAATTTTTGGAAGCCAATGCGACTAGTTTTGTCGACAAAGAAGAAATGACAAAAGCAAAACATTTAGGAAATGAAAAGAAAATAAAAATAGAAAAGAAGAAAATAATTGACTGGAAATCTAAAAATGGTAATCCAATGGGAAAAAGACGTGTGAGTGGGTTTTTAAGATATTGTCAAGATATGAATGAAAATGCATCATCAACTAGTAGCAAAAAGAAATCATCATCTCATAAATTAAGTAAAGATAGATTAATTGAAAATTGGAGAAGTATGAGTTTGACTGATAAACAAAAATATATTGAAGAAACAAATAATTGTCCTGATCCTATTATTAGTCATTTAAGACCAGATTCTAATTTTGGTTCAGTTTCTGAACCACTTGAGAAATTAGTTGAAGAACAAATAAAACAAGGAAAGTCTGGTGATTCACTTAGAAATGTACTTTATTATAAAGCAATGAGAGCATTGTCATGCCCTGGAGATGCTGTTGGAGTTTTAGCTGCTCAATCAATTGGTGAACCTTCAACTCAAATGACACTCAATACATTTCATTTTGCTGGTAGAGGTGAAATGAACGTAAGTTTGACAATTCAAATTAATTTCATTATTGGTAATGTAATTTTACTTACCTATATAATTTTAACAGGTAACTCTTGGAATTCCACGTCTTCGTGAAATCTTAATGGTAGCTTCAGCTAATATTAAAACACCTAGTATGGATATTCCATTTCATCCACATGTAAAAGAAAAAGAAGCAGAAAAACTTCGTCTACATTTAACACGTGTAACTTTAGCACAAGTTCTTCATCAAGTCATAATTACAGAACGTATTGATCCAGCTACAAATTCTCGTTTATATAAACTAAATTTTGTCTTTTTAGATGAAGATGAGTATAGTCATAAATTTTCAGTGAGACAAAAACAAGTTTTGAGTTATTTTGAACGTCTTTTCATTACAAAGAAATTTCTGTCAGCATTGAGAAGAGCAACTAATACTAAAAGAGATCCATCTATTCATATTGGAAAAAAATCAAAACGTACTACTGCTGAAGATGGTGATGAAGATGATAATAATGCATCTGCTTCAAATGATTTATATCAAGAGACTGAAAAACGTGGAATGGGTGAAGAACATGAAAGTTCTGATGAAGAAGCTGAACTTGATGATGCTGATGCTACTCAAACGACTCGTCGTTCTCGTCAAACTGAAGCAGAATATGAAGCACCTGAAGAAGAGGAAAAACTTCCAGACGGTAAAAATAAACAAATAGGTTTTTTGATAAGTTTCTTTAAAAAACTTAAAATTATTCTTGTTCTTCTTATTATTATTTTCAGATGAGCCCGAAGATGCTGAAGAAGAAGATATAAAAGTAAAGATTGAAATAGATGAAGAACTAAATAATGATAATAATGAAAATGATGCTGAGGAAGATATTCTTATCTCAGCTCAAATCAAAATCGAAGATGATGCCAAGCATCGAGTTTCTCAACGTGATTATAATTCTAGAGTATCAACAGTTGAAGCATTAGATCCTGTAGTTGTAAATTATGAATTTGATCGTAAGTGTGAGCAATGGTGTACACTAACAGTTAAATTGGGTTTAAATGTCGAAAAATTAAATATGGGATCAATTCTTCGAGAAATAGCAGATAAATCAATAATTCATCAAGTACCAAATATTAGTCGTGCATTTCTTGTTCGTCTTGGCGATACACTAAATCTTAAAACAGAAGGCATCAATATTCTAGCAATGGCTGAATATCGTGATCTTTTAGATGTGAATAAACTTCATTGTAATAATATTCATACAATGGCCAATTACTATGGAATTGAAGCAGCATCCAGAGCCATTGTTAAAGAAATGAGAGACGTGTTTAAAGCTTATGGAATTGTAATTGACCCAAGACATCTTAGTCTAATTGGTGACTACATGACTTTCTCTGGAACTTATCGACCATTTAATCGTATTGGAATTGAGTCTAGTGCAAGTCCTCTGCAACAAATGAGCTTTGAAACTGTGGTTGGCTTTCTTCGTGAAGCTACTTTGACTGGTAAGTGTGTTTAATTTTAAAAGTATTATATATCCCAGTTTTTTTATAAAAGTTAGTTATTCTTCTGCTACTGTGTTTGTAGTCTATCAAGTGATCTTATTATAGGTACGTATTTGATATGGTTGACGTAAATGAAAATTGATGATGAGGGATTGAGTGTGTACTCTACTGTAGTAGACAGTATATACATACATAGTATAAGTAGGCTTTAGTCATAATAAACAAAGGACTTGAGAGAGTGAGTCTAGTCTCTCTAGTGAATTTACAATTTGTCATGACACTTGAATAGCAATTCATAATATAGTAAGTGAGTAGTTAGTTGAAGTACATTAGTTACTTATACACAACATAGTTAATCTTGTTTATGAACCTACTCTCAAAATATTGTCTGTTACATTTATTATATATAGTTCACAAACTCTTTAGCTTATATAATTCATTCAAGTTTTTTTAAACACAGGGAAACGTGATCAACTCCAAAGTCCTTCAGCTCGTCTGGTTGTTGGAAAACCTACAGCAGTTGGCACAGGATTGTTTCAAATCTGTCCAAAATTTGAATAATTGGAAGATATATTGTTTAGCTCGTAATATTATTTTGTATGTATCATCAAGAGATTCAAGACTACGAACTAAGCAATAAAATTGGGAGAAAAGTCTATAAAAAATCGTAACTAGTGAAATTCTAAAATATTTTATTGTACATATCTTCTCTTCATATGGTCAACGACTACTCTATTCATTTTGATAGATTGATATAGGATATCCGCCGCTTGTTTATTTTCTATCAAATGTTGAAAAGAAGAAATGACAACGACGCATTCATGATTTCTTCTTTTCAATGATGATGAAGAAAATAACCAAAGAGAAAATGAAGATGGGAAAAAGAATTGCTAAGTTGATTGATTGAATCGATGGTCTCTTTCTGTTTGTCTCAATCAATCAAACACCCCAAGGACGGATTAATGGTCACTTATTGCCAGCTCTTTCATAAAATCTACTACACAAAACTACATATACTTTGTTTATTTCATACAATCCACTTCTGTTGCCTTTCAAGGAAATGTATATATCAGCTATTGAATGAGTGAAAGACGATATGTATGTGTATGTATATAGATATATAGTGTGGTGCTAATAACCAAACGGATTCTTCTCAATAGATCCCAAAGGGCTAACTAAGTATAAGTGATGAAGTGAATGATGTGAAATGCATTCGGATAAAAGACACTGTAGAGTTGTTTAGGAGTAGTACTCTTCTCTCTCTTTTTCTTTCTTGGTCCTCGTCACACTTGAGTAGAGTTAAAAGGAGAGTATTTAGCTTTTCTTACAAACGATGAGCTTAGAGAGTATTTAGGAAGAAGAAAAATGTGTTAATGGCATAGAGTTGAAGAGTTTGAAGAAAGGATTTGCTTGATTTGTGTACTAGTGTTGTATTGAAAGAGAAAGTGCAGTGAAGTATTGATAGTTGGTTTCCAGTACTCATACTTTGTGTAATAAAATGTAGATTTATAGAAGTGAGGTTGTCGTAATCCTTTAGTAAGCATAATGAGTTACTGGTGAGGCCAACTACAAGTTTTAGTATTATTATTGTGTGTGAAGAAGAAGCAGGGAATATACTTGTATAGTATTTTGTTCATCGATATTATGTTAGAGACACAGGACTAACTTTAGTACTCATTTTTATGTCCTACAACCTTTTTCCTAAAGGAAAAAGACAAAAAGTGACATATACTGTATAGAAAATTCTTTTTACATACAATTTTCTCTTTTAACTTCTTCTCTCTTCTTTTCAACTTCCTATTTCTCACCGACTTTTTCTCCCTTACGTCTGATGTACAACTTTGGCTTTGAGTGAAAGTGAGAAAAAGTAAAGGTAGACGTGACTCAGGAATTCTTTTTGTTGAAACAGTGCAAAAAGCTGAGTTTGAGCTCTTTCTCTTTCTCTCTTCTATGAAGAAGTGAACATTGAACATTAACTTTTTTTTGTGACACGAGTTGAAGTTTACTTTACATGACCCAATTGCTCTTTTCACGAACAAGTCTCAGGAGGTGATAGTCACGAAATGTATTGACCAGAGTCAATTCCCATTTGCACGAACATAAAACTTTGTAAAGATAAGGAGTTGTAATGCTATAGGTATGTCTATAGTCTATGTAGAAGAAGAAAGTGAAATCAAAACACGTCTTGAGCTAGTTTGAGAGTTTTAGAGTGAACATCATTATGTATCTATAGTATATTGTGAAACGAGTTTATAATACATAGTATATATACATACACTACTGGAGTATATTATAAGTTGACCACAATGATGGAAATCTCCCTTGACTCTGAAAGACTTGACCAGGGTTGAGATGACGAGTAATTGTACGAGCCTCTCTCTCTCTCTCTCCATTTTCTAGTATCGTATATGGCAAAATGTCATTTCTTCGTGTTGGAAAAGTAGTTTTCAGCTTGACTTGTCCCAGTTGAGCTGGATGAATGAGCAATTTACAATGTAATTCTAAGCAAGAAGATGAGCATAAGAAAGCAGTATATGTTATAGATCATGATTGATTGACGAAATGATGATAGTTGGAAGAAGAAGAAGCTAAAGGAAGGAGAATTGGCTTTGTGACTTGTGGTTACCTACTCATTGGTATTCATGATGTGTTTTGTGGTAGCCTGAGGACTGCGATTGGAACGCATATATAGAGGACTTATGTCGTGCTCATCATACACAACTAGAGGAATAACTACAAAGCCCTGGAGAAAGATGAAAGACCTTTATAGTTACTGTGTGCATATATATATTTACTCTTTTGAGCCTTTTACACTACTACTTTTTCTTTACTTTCTTCTCCCTCTCATCTTATGTTCATTTCTCATGCCACAGAAAAAAGAAGCAAACATGATATTTTATAATGCTTATAGTGTTTACTGCTTAGTGAATGCTTCAGGTGCTAGAGAGAAAGAGTAAAAAAAGTAGCGACAATCAAATGAGAAGGTGATGATGAGACTAGAATATTTTGCTCCATCTTTTCTTTAAGTTTTTGTGTGTATGAGATCTTGTAGAATAACAATATTAACTAGTATAGTAGAGGTGATATGTATATAAATAAGCTCATGTATAAATAAATATAAGATGAGAGAGAGAGAGAGTCTAAAATAACTATAGAAAGATGGTAGGGACATTATATATATAGCAACAGTTAAATATTATGACTGTTGCTGGTTACTTGCATGTTTATAATTCTGGTGAAAGTGTAAAGTATAGAAAGTTTTCTATTGCTTTTTATTTGACTATGTATATATAGTTTAATGCATTCCCAATCTCTTTTAGTCTGAATTGTTCAAAATGAAAATGAGAGTCGTGACTACATATCTCAAAGAATTATATCCAACAATAGGATGCTATATAATCTATGCTCCATGTCTTTTCTCTCTCTCTCTTTCCAAAGTAATATAATGGTAGATGGATTTCAAGAGACCCTTGAGAATTGAATGACGACTGGTTTTCGTGGTGTTACTTTAGTAGTGTAGTAATAATATGTAAGTAGTTGTGTTTTAGTATTTCCTATAGGCAATGTACTAATGTAGCTAGTATACACCACAACACAACTAGTTGACTGTTGCGTAGAGTGCAAGTGTAGCGATAATGTTATAGTTGATCATCTCTTTCTCTCTCTAGTTGCTTTGATACTGCTACACATTTGCCAAAAGTCTCCAATGGCTTCTGTATAATCTATATGGCAGTATAAGAAGAGAACAAGTTGAGTTTGAGATCGATTCTTGAAGAAATAGAAGAAATCAATCATTCACCAAGTACTGAGCATCACATCAGAAAGAGCATTTTCTTGTGAGAGCTTATATAGTATAGTAGTAGTAAAAGGAGAGAGAGAGAGATCGAGTCAGGCTTGAAAAGAAGGTATCAAATATTCTGGTCAGATACTTGGGCTTTTGCTTGCGTTTCTCCATTTTATTTCTCTTTCGAAAGCTCCATCTCCGTAGTTGTATCTTCGTCTTTTTACATTTCTTTCCTCCATCCTTTTCCGTTTTTTTAGCAGTCAGAACTTGTACTACATATAGTATGTATAATGTGCTAGGATTTTGTATATATAGAGGGATATATCCCTCTCTAAAAAACTCTTTTAGTAAAACTGTACCTACTTTTAAACTGGATATGGATTTTCATTGGATTGCCTAGAATTACATTATACACTGTGTGTGAAAGCTTCAATGAATTTCATTACGATAAAAAAATTTAAAAATATGTAGGTATATGTCATTGCTACTTATTGTATTGTGCTTTTATAAAAAGAATTATTATATATTTTGTTGATTCTTAAACTTTCTTCAAACGTAACTTTTACTCCTTTCACTGTCTAATTTAGGTTTCTATAGGCTTTATATGTTGAATTGCGGTTGAGTTGAGTTGGACGATCAGATATCCCCTGGCTGTTGGTTTACTAGTTAGTTGTTGCAGAAAAAAATGATACTATTGGACACTACTACTATTTGATGATAGACTTCAGGTGTTATATACAGTTGAAGATAAAAGTTAAGTTTATTGTATCTACTACATATTACATAGTTAGATAAGAGAGAGAGAGCATCTGTATAATATATACGTATAGAAAAGGAGTCTATACTATGGAGGAAGGATGAAAAGACAAAATGTCTTTTGGCAACCTTCGTTTTTGGTTCATTTGGTTCATTGGCAATAACATTTTGGGATTGGACATAATGTCCCAGAGAGTCTCTTATTTCCTGTGTGAAACTAAAAAAAAGGAGAACACATTGAATTCTGTCTGATCTGTTCCTCCTGGAATTCTATTTGGTTTGTATCTCTATACCTTTAACAACATTGTTCCTTGTCTTATCTTTTTTCCTTGAACATTACGTTTTAGTTTTCTCTCTATTGCCTTGGTTTTGTGGTATGTATATAGATATTTTAGTTAGCAGTTGTTTTCATGTAGGTACTTGTATTATGTTTCTGATGATTACAAACTCAACTACAACTCTTCAGTACTTTCTCTCCACTACCAGTGTTACAATACAAAGCTTATGATAATAATAATACTATTCTCAAAGCACATCTTTGACTTGATTGATTTCCAAAGTTTTCTTTTTTCCTCTATCTCATATATAATTTGCAACAGTTTTTTTTTGTCTTCTCAAAACTTATGTAAGACTCGGCACATCACAGACTTTCTATCAAAAAAATAACCACTCTTTATTTCCCATGTTGCTATTGCTATCACTTTGGCCTCTGCTGTCGCTATCCTGCTTATTGCATTTTTCTCACTTGTTCCTTGGCTAAAGAATGACATATAGAGGAGCTGAGTTCACTATGATAAAAAATAATACTATATACAAACTGTCATCTCTCTCCAAAAAACATTAACCATAGCACATCATCTCACTTGACAGAGTGTCAAATTCTAAAAAATCTATTTTATCTTCTCCTTCTTTTTCTTGCTATCAAGTCTCAAGAGTAAGTTTTCATCACATTTAATCATTGAGTTGAATATATATATATATATATTGGTGAGCTTGATCCACAGAAAAAAATTCTTATTTCTGCTATATCTTTACGGAAAAGAGACGAGACTACTTCTCTACTAACATTGTGGTCTTATCCTTTTCATACTGTAAATCTTGCAATAAACTTCAACTCAGTAGCTACAATTGTTTGTATGTTACACACAACTGTTTTGTTCTATAGAATATGAATATGTTGCTTTTACTTCTTTTTCTAACTCTTATACTCTGAAACTCTAAGCCTACAGTATATATACGTAGCGTTTGTAAATTTGAATTGTACCAACAGAATTGGGCGACATTTAAAGAAATATATATACAAGAATGCAATGTGATTCAGTCTTCTAGTTGATATCAATGTACATAGGCTTCTCTTATTCTTACTTTCTATGTAGCATAGTACTATAAAAGAGATACAAAATATTATGTACATATTATATATGAAAGTTGTTATAGTATTGTTGTCTCATCTTCCTTTTTTGGAGAAAGTAGGGCGCTCCATACATCACTTCTTATGTGTACATATCTGTTACACTTTATATATAACATTCTCTTTGCCGTCTTGGAATTTTGCACAGGACACAGTATAGTATATAGTAGTTAGAGTCTTAGATGGAAAATAAGTATATGTGAGTGTATGTAATGCACACATTGTATGAATGAGTGAGTCAAGAAGAAGAAGAAGAATCCTATGGTGTTCCACTTCGCTTGTTCTCTTATCTATGAGCATAAAAAGACATTACCGCACACTAGCCCATGCCAAGCCACGCATTGTATGTAGATGCATTCAAGAGTGTAATGCATGAGAGCTTTTGTTGGACGATGACAATGTTGGAAAAAGTATATAAGAGAGGAGAAGATAGTTAGTAGCACTTGGATAGATGACATCCGTTTGGACATTAGAGAAGAGTCTTTTTTCTCTCTATGTAGCCATCTTCTTGTTGCAGAGTTACAATGCGGCAATATATAGAAGAGTTGGGAAAAAGAGAAAGTTCAAGAGACGACGATCTCATTGTATCTCTCACACAGAGAGAAGAGAACTAGGAGCTTAACCTTTCTCTCTGTAAGTATATATGTAGTATTATGTATAAAATGTCCATGGTGAGAAAACTCTAGTTTAGACTCATGTTCCAAAATGTTGACTACATATGTATATACTTATGTACACTCAACTGCCACAAGCTATAGACATACAGGTCTATATGGTTATAGGAATTGTAGATATAGTTAACAGAGTTTTTTGAAGGAACGAATGAATAAGTAGCTGAAGGAGATTGTAGAGAGTTGAAATGCACTTTTTTTGAGAAAGAGAGCTTCAAGAAACTCTGTTCTCAAGAGCCCCACAGGGGAGTTGATGCTGTGATGAGTTTTTCAAAATGTTCTCTTGTGAATGACCTATCACCTCTGAGAGATAAGAATTTTTTTCTCTTCTTCCTACTGCATTTAGCTTGCGGTAAAGAATAAGTGAGAGTAGTACTAGAGGAATATATAAAGTAAGTAATGGAAAGAAAGTTCCAAGTTTGTGGGTTTTGTTGCTACACTAGTGCTCTGGTGTGTTGTGTGCTTTGATGAAAGTTCAAATGACTGGAACAATTTGTAATTTGCATGACAAGTAGATGATGAGATAGATACTCTCAAATAGAAGAAAATGTAACCTTAGAGTTGACCTTTTTCAAGCACGTGGCTCTATACTTTTGTATAAGTTTATGTTGCATATGTTGGATCTTTTTTGCCTTTTTTTAGAAAAAGTTGGTTCTAAAACTTTAAAGTGGTATTGTAGATATATATATCATTTATATAAAAATCGTCTTGTGTGTGTGTACATACTCTTTCAAGTTTTTATGTATAGTTAGAGTAGTGACACAGATCGAATTACTTTTCCCTGCCACTTTTTATTTGAGTTGGAGTCGACTCTTCCATTACAGTTTGAGCTACAAGTGTACAAGAAGGTACATATACAGACATCAGTTTGGTTTGGTGAAGAAGACACTTGATTCAAAAGAGTTGAAGAAAGATTCTTTCTATGAAACTCGCCCTTCTCTCTACCATCAAGTTTTTGATGTAAAACAGTCAACACAGAGAAAGAGAGAGAGAGAGCTGTTGAAATGACATGATGAAAAGAAAGGTGATGGTTGAGAGTAAGAAGAGAGACAGAGAGAAACAGAGTATCAAAGTAGAGAGCTAAAGTGTAAAGTATGTGTGCATAGTCTAAGTAGTAAAAGAGTCAAGTGTGAGAAGAGTTGTTCAGTTGGATGAGTTGGTTGTGTGTGCCTCTGTAACTCTCTTAAGCTACAAAGTATATATAGTGGAGTAAGTAGAACACCTATATATGTACATAGATACATTCACAGTAGTAGTAGTATAGTAGGTGATGATGGATGTTTCTTCAGTCCTTCATTTGTCGGATAAGAGGATTAGAAGAAACGAACGTGATCAGTAGATAAGAGTCCCAAGAGACAAGAGTTTCTCTCATGGTTCATGGCATCTGAGAATGAGTCGAATTTTAGTTGTGTGTACAGTAGCAGGAGTTTTATATGTACACTTTTATATATATACAGTGGAATCTGTTTATAGTAGAATATCTATGTAGTATTCTATCTGAAGTTCTAGAGTCCCGGCTGAAGTTATACTTAATTCTCTCTATAAGGGTTTGACTTATAACGATATTCCCTTTATGGATTATTTTAAAAGCAATTTCTCAATTGACGATGTTCTGGTCTATAATGATGGAATTTCTTGGCCCATGGTTATAGACAGATTTCGTTGTTTGTAATATTGTGCAAGTTTCCTTTCCTTGTTTTTCACTACTTGTAATATTATAGGATGTTATAGTGAGTTTAAAAGAAAATGCAGAGAAAGTCAACAAGCACACAATCATAGGGCAAAATTGGAGTTGTTGGTTCAATGCTAATTATAAAAGTAAAGTCAAACTGTTGGTTAAATGGGTTCTTTTCCTCTTGGTTTTTTTCCGGTTACTATAGATATTCTTCACTGGACATAATATTATTTGCTGGAGGAAATGAAAGTTGGATATGAAAAAGATCAAGTTTTGTGATAGTTGTGAGTGATATGTTATATCATATAATATAGTGTTTGTTGGAGAGTCACAGTTGGTTCATGTTCAGATCTTGATAGTGTAAACGCAACCTGTAACTCTATTCTATATATTTTTTTCTTTTTGTACATTTCTAAGTAGAGAAATGCTAGAATGTCATGCATGGCTGACATGAAAGTGAAAACAAGAAAAGTTTTATTTTCTCTCCCTTATATTCTTCTACTTTGCTTCCTTTGCTTTCCCTTTCTCTTTAACCCTTTTAAAGTCTAAAAAGCCATTTGAATTGGACTGTTATGGCCATTTGTGTTATATAAAGTCCTTGCTACGCAAATTGTAAGAGGTCAATTGGTGAAGCGTGACACTTTTAATTTGAGTAGTGGAGACCATTTATTTTCTTCTTTGAATAGCCAACTCAACCATCTACTAGTTTCATTGCATTATACGTAGTAGGAGTTGAAAAGGCGTGAAATTGCATTGGGCACTTGTTCTCTCTCTCTATCTAGTAAAATAAAGTTGTGGAATGACTTGGTCGTTAGTTGTGCATTGTTATATAGTCAGATCGTTGTAGTCATTACTTTCACAATAGTGTGTCAAGTGTAGCATATAGGAAGTTTGTTCCTTGATATTGAGATACTAACCTATCATGTCCATTTCACAATATTGTTTTCTTCTCTTCCATTTTTTCCTTTTGATAATCTTGTAATGGAATAATAGTCAAAATTTTTTATATTTGTAATTTCCATACAGTGTAAAATTGTCAACAACAGTTGAAGTTATTTTATATTTCCTAGCTCAATTTATATGATATTAAGAAATACTCATAGTCTTGAGCTTGGATTTTATAATAGTGTTTTGATATGACTCTCTCTCTCTTTCTCTATCTCTAATGTTTTGGGCGATGGAATTTTAGTTTTTAAACATAGTTATATGCACAGCACACTAATGTTTGACGAGTTTCTCATACTGATAAAAACAAAGCTGAGTTGTTTGCTAATGCTGATAGTTCTCCAAACTAAACTCATTCTTTGCATTCCTTCTTCCTCTCTCTCTCTCTTTCTAACTTTCTCTTGGAGTAGAAGAGTTCTTTCAATGTAGTCGAAACTAAACTACATATTACATGCTATTATTTTACAAATGAGCCAAGAAGAAGGAGGCAGTATGGGACATTTTGCTTTCTGTCTGCATCCACCACTATATATGTGATATGTGAGAGTCGATAGTAATTTTAGGAAAGAACTTATTTGTAGGCAACGCAAATACAAAGGCATTTCAACATTCTTCCGTCTCATTAGAAACACAATATTATAGAGGAAGAAGACGGGCTGTTGTGTGTTTCTTCTATAGTCGTCTTTACGACTTGGTTCAATTGAATTCTAGTCAAACTCTTGAAATTGAACTTATAGTTTTAATCAAAATACTCTACATATATGCGAGATGCTATGGTCAACGTCTTTTTTATGGAACAGTTAAGTGGAAATTGGATGCATTTTGTCGTCTGTTTAGATTTCACAAAAAATTAAAAGAAAACTGAGTTGCGAGTGAGAAATAAGAAAATAAAATGCTATAGATATGTAATGTTCTTCTGTATACCTCTTTTATATGATTACAATTTGATGGAGATTTGACTTTTGGTCTAAAGGCAGGAAGGAAAAAACGTATTTGAGAGCTTATGGGATTGTGATTGATCCATAAAGTCCGAGTTGATGCTGACTACGTGATTTTATTTGAAATCCACTTGATTGCCTTATAGAGTCTATTTTTCTCACTGACAAATGATCACTGAATTTATTTCCTTTTAAAAATTTCGACAGTTGTTATCACTACGCATAACATTTGTCACTTGAACGGTTTTTTGTAGTTACTAGAATTATGAATCAAAAATTCGCACACAAGTCCTACATTGCTGATATTGTATATTATATATTGCAATATATATTGAAGCTGGTTTAGCAAGTGATGCATTCATTTGAAATGGTTGACACAAATGAAAATTGATGAAGAGGGATCGAGTGTTGTTGTATATAAAGTAGCATCTAAAGCATAAATACTAAGCTCATAGTGAATTTACAATACATACAATAAGTATATATATATATATATCACATTTAAACAAAACGAAATTCATATTGTCTGTAAATATCAGTTGTTTATTTAAGCAGTAACAACTTGAACAACAACAACTGCTGCAGCAGCATTGTTCGTTCGAATCATATTAGAATGAGCAAGTGTATAACAAAAACTTTGAGTCATATTTTATTTTAGAGTAGAAAACGTGACTGGACGGTGCAACAGAGATTTGTCTCTGCTCAAATTTTTTTGACAATACAAGTGAAAGTTATACATGATGGCTACCATATGGCACACAATATTGCATACATACATATGTATATCTAGCAGTATTATACTATTACATTGCTATATATGATGCTACTTTCTTTTTCATCACAAAAAGAAAAAAAATGTTGCAAAAGAGAAATAATAAAAAAGCGGAAGGAAAATAAATTGAACTTGATATTTCTCTTTTTTTACGTATTCATATATTACATAGCGACTGTGGTAATGCATCAAAGCAGAGAGTAGTACGTCTCTCACTTTCTTCAGAACATCTTTTAGAGCGTCAAAAGAATAGGAGATGAGGAGACGTGTAAAGCTTTACGAATTGGTAATGGTGAAGAGTTGGAATTGTGACGTGAAAAAGATTTACATGTTTCTCTCTCTTTAGCACTTTCTTCAATTTCTTCTTCCTCGCCTTCTTGAGCTACTCTCTCCTCTTCTTCTTCTTCTCTTTTAGTATTCAAACCTTGGCCAAGATTTTGGCGTCTAAAAGACGATGATGCTAAGTTAGTTGATGAATCTGAAGACGTGCCATCTTCCAATTGTGAGTAGTCTGTAACCGTGCCACGAAGTAGTATAGCAGCAGTAGCTCTACGTCGTCTAACACCATTTCTTTTTCTTCCTCCTTTTCTTCTCTGACCATAAGAGAGTTTTCTAGTCAACCAACTTTGTTGCAGGGGTTGAGAAGTTTGTTTCCAACTTTGAACTCCTGTACTTTTCTCTAATCCTTTCCTTATCAAAAGATTAAAGTCAATAATCGTGAGACAAGGAGTGTCCAACTCTGGCTCTGAGAATGCACCACTATTTTTAGCCATAGCTCGAGAATAAGACTCTTTCCTTCGTCTCCCAATAATTCCACCACCACCAATTTTTCTTCCAGCAACATTTACTTTTTGAGCTGAGCTAGCTGTACTAACATCTCGTCGTCGATGATGATGATGAGAGTAGTATCTACTACTCTCAGGCTTGTCATCCTCAGCACTTGTTAAATGTCTTAAAACACTAAAATCAAATGTTTTATAAGTCGCCAATTTACCACTTGTCGAGGCTCGGCTGCCACTTTTTGATGTCATTTGAAATCTTGTGCGTTGAGTTGTAGAGCGATGAAATGGTGGTGGACTTGTACTTGAATCCGAGCCTGAGCGCATTGCAACAGTTCTAGATTGTCGACGTCTTGAAGATCTTTGAATTTTATGTTTCTGTTGTTGTTGTGGTGGTCTTACTACATCAGATTCTTCTTCTTCATCATCATCATCATCGTCATCATCTTCATGTTCTTTTCGATTCTTGCCATTTTGTTTACGTGCTGTTGATGATTTTCTTCCCTTTAGCCTAGTGGTACTTAGCTCATCTGCACTGAGAAAAGGCCCTGATGACTCACTGGAATCTTGATTTAGCTCTTTAGTCAATTGAGTGAGTTGCACTACAGTCTTTTCTTGTTTCTCCAGAGATTTATCTCGTCCCTTTCTGACAGATTTCAATTGTGATGATGGAGAAGAAGCTCCAGCCTTGACAGTTCGTCCTTTGGCACGATTTGGACTTCGTGACCTGGATCTTCTTGGTGATTTGATGTCTCCACCAATTCCACTACTTCCTCCGCCTGTAGGTAGAGCTAAAATAGTTGGAGGAATTATTCCCGTTGATTTATAATACTCAAAGAATGTCCGTGCTAAATTGCGTCCCAGACGGAAATCTTTAGAGATATAAAAAAAAGAGAGAGTTTTCAAAAAAAAAAATGTAGTAGTGTTAGACAAGACAGTAATAATATTAGAGAGTTGAGCTTACATCCATCTTCGTTATAAGCTACAGTTGCATTTGTGACTGGTTGAATATAGCCCAGTAGTGAGACTTCTAACGTGTACACATTTACTGTGTTTCTCAACACCTCACATAAATGCCTGTGCCAAGAGAGAAAAAGAAAAAAATGATGTTTCTTGTTGACAAGAATGAAACTTTTTTTCTTCTTCTAGCAAGATTGTATGTGTTTGTTATTGTTGTAAGTGTGTGTGTGTGTATTAGCTACATATATATATATAAGTCTCGGCTACTATTATATGTAGGCTATTACTACTTGTAGGATTTAGTTGGGACAAGACTCGTTTTTTTGTCTCAGAGCTCACAGAGTCTCGAGAGTCATTTCCAATAAAGGATGAAAAAGTGGAAGGGCAAGAGGTATAGAAATGAAAGTAGAGACGAAGTGAGAGAAAGCAAACTATCAAGAGGAAATCGCTACTCTCACAAATCAACGTCTTAGAACGCCTTGCCGGAAATGAGATGTGTGCTCTAAACCTTCTTTGCCTTTTCTCTAGAGAGCTCTCTCTCTTTCTAAAGTGAGACCAGCTATAGTTTTTGTTTATGAAAAAGTAAACTACTGAGTATAGTAGCATATAGTTCACAACGTATGATGAAAGAGTGTGAGAAATATGAGTGTTGAGAGAGAGCTCAGAATATGTAACACAACATGTCGCACATACACAATATTTCAACAGCAAAAATTTAATTTCTTGTTGCTCTCTACTCTACACTTTTTTCATACTCCCATCAGCTATGTTGTTGAGCCTAATGACATGAAATATATGTTGCGTCAAGTCAATTGAATCTGTTCAAGTCGTGAGTATTTCCTAATGAGAAAATTATGGCTACATATATATATAGTGAGTATAGTTATAGGGGAGAGGCTCATGTTGTTTAATATTGCCTAATAGTGTTTGTATTTAAAAAGCTCAGACAGAAATCTAGTTTTGTATTCTGGAATTGTACCTTTTACTAACTTTCAAATGTTGATACAAGAAACTGAGATTCTCAGTTAAAAAATCTATATCTTTTTCTTGAAATTTTGTCACCATTGAACTCTAAAATCAAACAACGTGAGCCTCTCCTCCTTAGTATATAGTGTGTACATCTGGTGATGTGCTAAACAAGAACTAGAAGAAGTCTGACGAATTTTATTTGCAATGGCAAACTACACCCATATACTAGATATAAAGTGTTGTGGAAACAGCTAGACAAATCTTTTGATCGTTAGCCTCTGATACGGCATTTGTCATAGTGGCAGGGAGAGAGTTTGAGAGCTTAACCACGGAGAAAGCCGCGTACTAATTAACTCAGCTTGTTTTCTTTCTCTTTCCTATATCTATATAAAGTTTATTACTACATCTCTCTTTCTGTATACTGGAGAGAAAGTTAAGCTTTTCATTTCCCTCTCATCAAATACAGTCATAATATGTTATGTAGCATCATTGGAAATAAAGTCAATAGTATATGCAGATAATAACGTGACAATCAAAGAACATGTAAAATGAGGGAGTTGTACTAATATTGGATGAACTACATTGTAAATTTGAAAATTGATTGTATAAAACATACCTTCGAGCAGTTCCAGCTTTACTTGGATCACGATTATACATTGTGTGACTCGCATTGTAGTCTTCAGCATTGTGAGCGAGCAATTTTGGAAAAAGAATATGTCTCTCAAATCTGTATAGTGATATTGTCATTGATATTACATTATCAAAAGTTAAAAGGAGAAAGAGAGTAAATAAAATAGGCAATTTTCTTTCTACAAAGTACTGTGCAGAAAACTGAGCAAATACGATAGCTTTTACATAATATTTCTCATCTATAGAGTATATACTTATATCTCAAGTACAACAATTTCAATATAGGACTAAAACTGGCTCTCTCTCTCTTTTTCTCTTGTCTTGCCCAACTTTGAGAAAAGAGAAATGTATTTGACATTTCCATTTACTCCTTTAAGTGAAACTAAATAGTAGTCAAGTATACTGAAGTTGAAGTCACACAACAATTTTAGACTATGCCTTGGCTTTCTCTTTTTGTTTTGTATATACGGATGTGAAGTATGGACCTTATGCTCACTCAACTCAAAACTTTTCTCTTGCTCAATTACTTCGTATTATCTACAGGTGAAGGGAAAGTCAGTCCAAGTTGAGTATATATATATATAGTATTTGAAGCATTGCTATCATTTAGCCATCTATCTACTTGAGTCTTTTACACCAACAGAAAGAGAACTTCTCCCATAGAAGTTCAGAGAAAGTACTTTGAGCAGAGACTTCTATACATACACACATATATAGGAAAAAACAATTTAAAACCAAGACACATATGTAGAGCACACACCTATCTCTAAAAAAATAGTTGTGCACTATGATGTGACAAGAGGCTGCCAATATTTGACTATATGAAATAAAAGAGAGAGAGAGAACAATATGTCACATGAAAGTACGCCACTATTGTTCACAACATGATAATGTAGTTTATGGCAGGAGTGGAAAATTGCTATAGCATGAGCATTGTGTTGTCAAACTCGGTAAAGTGGAAAGAAATGGAAAACACCTTCAGTTCAACAGAGTTGACGATGCAGAAAATTGCCAACTAAAGTTGTACTTGAGCTCTTCTCTACTTTTTTGTACTCTATATATATCGTTGTGTAGTCAACTTTCTAGTATTTTTTCACCTTTTCTGTTGTCTACGTTTTTATTCTCATAAGAACTTTGTAGAGGATGTTCTTCTCCAAGTGAGTACTTATATATCAAAAACTATTCTTTTTTCACTTCCTCCTTTACAACAGAGAGAGAGAAAAATCTAAAGTACTGAAAGCATTTCAAATTTCAACTTCTCTCTCTGTGTCGAGTAGCTGTGTAGTAATACTCTTTTACAAATCAATTTTCTTATACTATCACATGTCATTTGAGACGTTTTTCTGAGATCATATTATGAGTGAAGAGGACTCTCTTTTGATGATTAAAAAATCCTACTTGAACTTACCGGTAGACATCATCATAAGAATTGCCATAAATGAAAGCTCCCATTAGGCTAGAGTGAGCATGAATATCAATCACCATGTCAAGATCCATAGTCTGAAATTGGCAAAAGAAAATATTTGTTATTTTCTTGCATCACAACGGAGGAAAAATAAATTCTAGACTCTCTTTCTCTTTAATACATAATGTAGATATATTCACAATCAAGGATGTATTGTGTACATGTGTTGAGCAGAAAGTTGTAGAAACACTTGAGACAACTGTGCTACTACAATTCTAACACAAGAAGGGTAATTATCGTTGGAAAGTTAGTTTCTCAGTTCTTGTGTCCTCAGCAAGGGGTAAGACTAAATGCCCCTTGCCGTGCTCAAACTTTGTAGTTTTTCCTCTTCTTCTCTCTCTGTTTGAAAGTCAGTTAAAGCTAAAGATATTTATTCATATCTACAATTCTTCTACTCTTAATACTTTTACTTTCTGCTGAATCTCTCTCTCTCTATCTTATATAAGTCATAGGAAGGCAGTGTGTCTCTTCGTGTGTAGAGAAAGTTTGTTGAAGAAACTAAAATAGAGAGTTAGTAATGACGACAACTCTTCTCTCTCTCTCTCTCTTCCTATGACGCCTTAGTTGGAAAAAGTCATTCTCTCTCTCTCATACTCTTAAGAACTGTAGTTCGTAAATCTGAGTATTTATGTCCTGAGCCGGATCTGTTTAGTGAGCAACATAACATACAACATGTAGTAGAGTTTCTTCTACTCTATACTTTCTCCGTTCTTTTGAGAGACTAACTCTCTCTCTCTCTCTTTCCCTCACTCTTTCTCTCTGTAGTCATAAGTGGCTCCAATGGAATTTATGTACTTTATATTTCTTGCAGTGAATATAATAATGGACAAGGCAATTTCACAGCCAGTTCTCTTCTTCTTCTCCCTTTATAGTGTAGTACACTGCTCTCTCTCTATGTGCTACTTTCACATCAGTTTCACATGCGGAAGGGTGATAAAGTATCCTTAGCACAATTTCATTACTTGCTTTGCTGTGGTGCCTCATGTCTCTTCCTTCTGTTGCTCATGAATTTTGTTGCTTTCAAAGTTTTTTTCGCTCAACTAAGTCTCTTCTACAAAGTCTCTCATCGTTTTCTTAGGACTAAAAGAAAAAAAATTGAGACTGCAGTGTAGTAGTCAAAGGCTTTATATTATATGATGACTGCAAGACTTTTTTTTATTGTGGTGACCAACGCTGTATGTACTGTAATAGTAGAGAGAGAGAAGAGAGTATTTTGTCTTCTCTTCGACTCTTTTAGTTGATCACTCTAAATGCCTTTGACTTTAATGAATGTTTGAGAGATGTTGGGCAGTCAGTCTTAGTCAAGTGTATCTAAAGATATGATGTAAAATTGCTTGCGGGTGGTATATAGTAGTAGTAGCAGTGGCCAATAATATATTTGTAGTTGCTCAATAAAGTTTTTTGGCTGTGAGCCGGGCCAACTCTGACAAGACAAGATGTGTGGCATAGCATTTTGTATAGGGAAAAAGACATTGTTAAGAGAAATGAAAGAAATACTATGTAGTATATTTATATAGTAATAGTTGAGTTTTGGGCAGTTGTCCAACATTAGACACAAATGTCTTTTGGATGAGAAAGCTTGGAATATGGCAAAAGATCTTATATACTATACTAAGCATTATAAAAAGAAAAAAGTGAAATGAATGAATTTTTAGATGGAAAATGTAAAGTGTGAAAAAAATAATGTATATTTTTTTCCCTGTAAAAGATATATGTATAGCAACAGTGTACTAAATATAAAGGGTTGTACAATTCAATTCAATGCGGTCCAGTTACATTTGAATATATGCATTATTGTAGTTATATGTATGTGAGGAGTATATAGACAATCTTTTTTGAGAGAGTTGACTATATATATATATATATATAGTTTCTCTTTTCGGTTTCTTCTTCATCTACTTTTGTATTCTTTTCGTTTAAATGAGCTCACAATAGGGAATTGAGATGGAGAAAGAAGAGAAAGAAAAGGAGCTTCCCAATCAACTCTCAAATTCTCAATGCTGCTGAGTTGGTCGTTCTTGTGAGAGTTTTGCTGATTTCACAGTGTGTGAACGGCATTCTCATGTGAGAGAAAGACAAGACACGACACACGAAGCAAAGGCATTATGTGGTATACATTTTTACAAAAAAAGAAAGCATTTTCTCTGTCTCTCATTTTGTGTCTTTTCTGTTCTCTAGTTTTTGTCGTTTCGCTTTATATGATTATATATAAGATACATGTGAGATGCCGCCTGCATAACTAGAAAAAAAGCTACGAGTTTTTTTTTCAGAGAAACACAACTACTATACAACAATGTTCCTCTATATAGAAAAGGCAAGTATAAAGTTGCATAAACAAGAAAAACAATAGGAAAACTTGCTATATATTGTCGTTCTCTTCGTTCTCTCTTTTCTGTGGGCATTCACAAATTATCCTCTGATTGCTCTCTACCCGATGCGAATACTAATTTGACTCTTTCAAAACTTTGACTCTGAGGCAAGAAGAGAGCAAGAGACGAAGAGAGAAAAAAATCTCAATTGGAAACTTTGTTGTGAGATGAGAAGAAAAAGCGTAGAAAGAAAACAACAAGAGTACTATATACAACTTTTTTAAAGCTTTAGAAGCTAATCCTATAGACAAAAGTCTCAATGGCTTATACCTTTATAATTTCTTGTTCGAATTTTGCAAAGGAAACTTAAGAAGAGAAAGAGAGTGAGAGTAATTAGCTGACTCAAATGTAAAGCTAAATTATTAAAGCTTATAAACTACTATAACAATGTATCAGCGTCAACTAGATAGTCTAACTCTACTCTTGTGGTAGAGTGATATATAATTATGAAGTGGAATGAACTATTAGGAATATTTTATAGTTTGTTATACAGTGTACTTCTAACCAAAAACTTTAGAAAGCTCGAAATATATAGATGACATCATTCTGATTTATTCTAATGTCTTTTATAGTGCTAAACTAATAAAATAGTCTATCTTGCTCTCTCAGGATTTCGTCATATCAATTGCTTCCAGAAATCCTCCAAGTATACACGTATTTTAGTGTAACAAGCAGCAGCAAAGTAAAGTCACTGGAACATTGCACAACAACATTTTCATATATTAGCTTACATAGAAAACTTTAAATCAAAGTAATTTTCCAAAACTCATTTC
Organism: Oncopodura yosiiana; assembly: GCA_009869805.1. Classification (NCBI taxonomy): domain Eukaryota; kingdom Metazoa; phylum Arthropoda; class Collembola; order Entomobryomorpha; family Oncopoduridae; genus Oncopodura; species Oncopodura yosiiana. The sequence goes on from VCNE01008404.1 coordinate 44,598, forward strand.
ATTAAACATGAGAAAATGTATTGCGTAATGAAATTCATGTTTTGATGTAAATAATATACTATATATATCAAGTTGTAGTTAACTCTACTGTATATAGAAATTTGAAACTAGATTTTGTAATTTACACACAAGAATTTATTTCTATAAGGTAGTTATATGAGGAGTCTAGAAAGCAATTTTATTTCATATGCACCTCATTCGTCTTCTTTTGACTTTTCAATAGAGCTACATAGAAGAGCACATATGTATTTCATACGTTGAATATTTTTAGTCTATTGAACAACCACCTTTATATTTATATGGCTTTATGACCTACTATGAGTGAAAGCTATGGCTCTTCATCATCATCATCACTTGAAAGCTCTTTTTTGTATTAGTTCTTTTTATATTATGCTACACATAAAAAGACTCAAGCTTACTTTATTGGCGTCCAAATCAATGAGAAAGTTTTTTAAGGCATAAAGAGTTGGATGAGCCCATGGAGACACTTGATTCCAATGTCGATTCAAATCATAGCCCATTAGTGATGTTCTGTGTAATTAATAATAATAATAATTTTTACATGAATAATGTTGACACAATGATCATAGTATCTAGTTAGTTTAAAGAAGACTATATAATGCAAGTGCAAATAAGGCCTATACTATTATATGTATATTCTTATGAAGTTGCAAATGAAGCTTTTGGTTGGTATAGTACAAACTTGTAGTTTGAGTAGACAAGAGAATTTAATCCGGAATTTTAGAGACATGTCAGTTCTCATTTTAGAGCCGGAGGTGGAAATTGGATAGGAGTTAAGTAGGACTAGTAGTATAAAGAGAGTATACATATATAAACTCACCACATGAACTTCCGCTAGTGCATATCTCTCTAGCTTCAAACCTTTTTCATACTAAAGTGGTCTACACTGATTGCAAAGTAATTGAAGTCTCAGCTCTCCTAACATTTCCACCACTTTCTATACTACATTATATGCTGACTCTGACTTTGGCTACTTGTCAATGACTACTACATATAGACTAGCTCTAAAACTTCAAGTTTAGAGCTTGATCCTGAGGAAGGCTCTAGTGAAGTTGACGTTGAGACTAATCCTCTTTATTTTACGTGTATAGTAGAGAAGAATCTCATATTGAACCTTATATAAAAAATGCTGACTAACTAACAAGAAGTAAAACACTATTGCAATATATACTCTACTATAGAGTTAAACACAAGAAATTTGTGTTTCCGCATATAAGCCGATTTAAAGTCTAGAAATTTGACAACTTTTCATCACAAATATTTCTTTGTAGAATCTTTTGATGACCTGGAGAAATGATGGAGAAATTGCAACACTCGTTCTTTGTAAACTTTAAATCTTTCTGTAATTTAGATTGTTTCATTGCTAATCAAAGCTCTTGAAGCGCCGAATCAAAAACGACGACAAACGTATCATAGAGGAAATTAGTTATGAACTCACCAAAAATAAATTAAAAATTGACCAAAACCGAGCCAAAATTATATATATACTCAAAATGAGACAAATGCAACGATGAAACATTTTGCATTTATGTAGTATCATTTGAGCTCTTTGAAACTAAATGAGCTTCACTAAACATACTAAACTTCAACTCTTTTGTACCTATAATATCTAGGTATATTTATCATATAAGGTCTCATATCATATATCACGACGGCTTTTCACATAGCAAGAGTGAAGATCGATGAGGAAAAGCAATTTGATTTTCAGCACAGAGGGAAAGTAGAAGAGCTGCAACATTGTTCTACTAGACTATCATATCTCGTTATGTTCGTTCCTCTTTGTACTGAAAACTCTCTCTCTCTCTTGCACACACACACAACTCCATTTGTTGCCTCTGTGTATGCAAAAGAAAAAGAAGGAAAAGCATATTGAGTGTGTAGCATATTAAAGGTACCTCTCAACTCAACATTGTGCTCCACTCTCTCCACCAAGTTTATTAGCATCTTGGGTATCGTTTATCCGACAAGACTAACTTTGTCTAGAGAGGGATGCCTCTAAGGAAAATGCTAAATTTGAAAGGATTTTCTACGTATGTTCACTACTATACTATATATACTATGTGCTCTTCTTCTTTCTACCCTTCTCTCTCGCTCAATGTCTTTTTTCTTATATAATATTTCATATCTCATATTTTCCTCCGTTTTCTTCTCTTTTAGTATGAAAATATATGTACATGATGGTAGATAGGATGTGTAGCATCTATACATATTTCTCTACTTCGTTTTCCCTGTTCTCTTTTCTCCATGTAATTTGATGTATCTATACACTCTATATCCACTAACTGCCAAAACTCAAAAAGCTTTCTTATGCTCTTTTTTCCATAACTAACTTGCTTTAGCTAAACTGAGAGAAAGATACTTATTTCCGTACTCTCACTCCTACTATACATACTATACATTCATATTCCACCTTTCCACTAAGAAAAAAAACTCTGACCTCCTAAACCTTATTAGCCCCATATGTATGCATGACTCTTCTTTTTCCTGACATGACATTGGCTAGAATCTATAGCTCTTTTTGCCGCAATGAAATAATAGTTTCAAGTTATAGCTTTTGTGGAAAGAAGGAAGAAAAAAAGGTATATTTCCTGAAATGTGAAAATAGTATAATAACTTAAGAGGAAGAGTGCACCTTCATGTAAATCAATGCAGAGAAGAGAGAGAGAATCAGTCAGCCACTGCAGTAAAAAAAGTTTTCTAGATGTATAACTTAGATTTAGGAGAAAAGGACATTGAATTGAGATCAAGTTAAGAATGAAGGTATGTGCTAGCACGTACCAACTCAAGGGATGAAAGGAAATGGAAAATAAAAGAGCAGCATTATCTTCATGACATGACATATGAGAGATGAGAAACTAAAGAAAATATAATAACACTTTTTCCTATATACACACATTTATTTCTTTCAGTGACAATGACAATCTTACTAGAGTGAGACTTGACTGTCACCAAAGAATAAAAAGTTGTTTTTTCTCTTCTTTTTGTCTAAAGATGTCAAGACTCTAATGAAAAATGAAAAGGGACAGCTAGTTAGTTATGACGCATTGAGTTGTATTCTCACCTGAACTCTAGTTTCTTAAAGCTTATTACTAACACGTATGATGAGAATATAGTGGGATGACATTTGATAAAAAAGAACAAGAGTGTCTGACTCTAGGAGATTGCTCGACAATTGTCATGCCATTGTCTTATGTTGACACTTGGATTTGTGGAGTTTTCTTCTCTACTAATGTATAACTCGTACCTGTAATTTCCAATGAAGACTCCATCAGGATTAATCATAGGTACAATTTTGACTATCACGTGATCACGAAGAACGCCAGCAACTGGATGATTACTCACAAGGAAATCCAATAAACCTATACACATAATTAGATTAGTTGCCACCACATTATATGTATGACTCGTAGTATTGCTTTTTAGATTATGTATAGCTAGCTATACCTTGTGAAATGAAAGAAGTTGGTGACTCTCCTGGGTGACTACGAGACATGACAACAATTACTTTAGCCCTTTTCCCTGAGACAACTGAGGAAGGTCCTAAATTTGAGATGGTGACCACATCCAATTTTCGTTTATGCTGCATTCACACAGAATTTTAAAATATATATTTAAAGTAGTTCTCACATGATAATCTACTACTGAGCCAATACACTCATTTCGCTAATTACTTAGCGCATTTACTTCTCTCTCTGAACAGAACACTTAATTAGTCAATTTATAATCATAGTTTATTACTCCTTTTATAGCTTATTGCCTACTCCTATCTCTCCTTGATATTTCTCTCTCTCTCTTAACTATTTATATGACACCTCCACTTCATGTTCTTTCAAATTGCTTATAGTCCAAAATAATAGTGTCATGCTCATATTAGTCAACTCAAATTGTACATAGAGAGCAAAAGACATTTTACTGATGACTTTGAGACTTTCATAATGACTTGAGTTTTAGTCACAGTAGCAACTCTCTATGATGATATTTCACATTTGACTCTTAAAAGAAAACTACAAACAGAGCGCAGAGTAAGTCGAGTTGTTGAAGGAGAAAGTGTAATGAGGAGAGAGAGAGAGAGAGAAAAACTTCTGAACTCAAATGTATATATATACTATAGTCTTTCTAAAGTGCTTTACTACTCCACAAGTTATATATATAAGAAAAAGAAACCTGTGCGACACATGATAAAGTCTCTTTTTTCAGACATCACAACGTTTATTTCATTTCATGTGAAGTAGTCGAAAAAATCTTGACTTGAAGTCTTGAGAGAAAAGCTCTTGTATAGTGCAGTGCAGCACATAAGATATATAATGCTCAAAATAGTAATATATATACATATCAGAAATTATATTTTAGTAACATATTTGTGTATAACACAGATATAATGTTAAAAAGAATATTTGGTTTAGTGGTAGATCACGTTCTTTGGAAGTATACGGCTTTTAGGTTCGATTCCTAGCAAGATCAAATTATTTTAAAATATTTAACGACAAGGCAATTATTTTACCAAATGAAATTGGCTTTAGTGGTAAAGTTTTAGATTCGATTTCCAGGTAGAGTAGATATTTTTAATACTGAGCAATATTTATTTAGTATTATAAATCTCATTTGATATACAGTGATCGGGCCGCTAGTATATATAATATATCTCAAGCACAATTGTACAAGATATAAGCATATAGAACAGTCAGTGCCCGTAAAAAGAAAAATGCCAAGATCAAAATAGATCTTTGTAAAGGACATAATATATAGAAGAAGAAAAAAAGGAAAAAGGCAAAAAACGAAATAGTCAAGTAGAGAGAAAAGAGAGCCCAGTGTGCATTTCAGATTGTCAATTTCACACACAAGCAGCATACAAATGGTTCTCGTTCTTGAATATCATAGCCATTTCTACCATTTGATTTCTTTTTTACTTTTCTTTCCTCTAACTCTCTCTCTCTCTCTCTCTTTCGATCATATCCAATTTCGAGACTCACATAACAATACTTGTATTCTGAGCATTTTTTTCTCTCTACACATGCTGCTGCTTCTGTTACTCTCGTGCACGTAAGATATATATGTAGAACTAAATTGTGAAAGCTAGGACAAAATAAGTAGTGCATATAGTAGGCTCAAAAGAAATCGAACAAATAGCAAAACGACAAGTATAGTATGTATACATATGTAGTGAGTCGAATGATTTTAGGATTCTTTAGAAAATGCTCCTCCGTGTGTTCCTTGCCTTTTCTCTTATTCGTTCGTTCAAAAAATGAGTGCAAGTGAACGGAAAAAGAACAAAAATATGTCGCTTTGAGGTTTCAATAGTAAAATGACTTTTACTTTAACATATACAGTAGAGAAATATAAACATAATCCAAGAATATATATATGTAACTCTTTCTCCCCAAAGAAAAAACAAATGGAAAGTTGTTTCATGTGTTTTGACTAGAGTTGCATTTGGAAAAGAAGGAGTTGATTATAGCTTTTGAGAGCTGTTCTTTTTATTTCTTCACAAGTTGTCTTCATCGACTTTGCATCCTACACTCACCAACCCCAATGTAGAGAAAAAGTATTGTGTTGAAAATTTATGCTGAAAGTTGGACGTTTATTTCCTCTGAGCCATTGTGAATTGGTGTAAGACTAAGAAGTAAATAGCAAATGGCATTTTGTTTAAAGGTTTTATCTGCAGAGAGAGTTGAGAGAAGAAATATACTTTGTGAAACTCTGTGCTTTTAAAAAGTAAACGTGCTCTCTCGCTTTCCTTTTTCCTACAAAGATATATATATATATTATATATACAGACAATTGTCTCATGTCGTTGCCATCTGAATTAAAGTTGGCTAGAGTATATATAGTCCATTAAAGTAAAGCAATATGAGGGAGAGATAATGTCATTAAAACCTTTACGTGTTTTAAGACACGTTTTAAGAGCTTTCTTCTTCATCTTCTCTAAGCAAGACGAGGATAGTGTTTTTTTGTATCGTCGTCAAAAATCTTTAAATGTGTCTCCATTTTTTTCACTCTCATTTTCCATTTCATCTCATTTCAATGGCACAAGAGAAGAGAACATAAAGAATTTCTTTTGATCCTCCTTCTCCTGTCGCTTTATAAAGCTATAATATGATGACACTACTTCTATTACACACTTGTCCTCATTATCAACACCATCAACTTAGAGCTGACTCTCTCTCTACTTGGTCGTCGTTATTCTAACCTTTTGATTTCTACTCTAGGAATTTATTTTTGAGAGCAACACAACTCTTATTTCTCAAATATGCAATTTTAGCTATTTACTAATGGCCTAATGTCAACTGAGATTATATGAGAAGTTGTCAAGAGTTATACGACTCTGTAAGTTTTTTCGTTTACAAACGAAACAGACAATAGTTTTATTGTTAACGTTACGGGTCAAATAGGCTTTCAGAGGTTCAGTAACAATTCTAGGTAGAATTCTAATATAAACTCTTCCGACAAACATTTGTCTTGAACTACCTAGCATATCTGATAGTATACAAACTTGAAGTTATACAAACAGCAATTCTCAGCTTTTCCTCATCTTTCTCTCTCTCTCTCTCTCTTACGAAGTTACATTCTTAGCTCAGCACTCTTCTCTTGTTCCTTTCACATTCATACAAGCATGCATAATTCAAAAATACAGTTCAATACGAAGTAGCATCATTTCTCTCTTGTTGAAAAGAGCATGTTCTATTACTGTCTACATTTTCATGAATTCATATTCACAACTCATGTAGTATGTACACTCTCGGCGCTTTCACCTCGAACGCAAACTTAATACCACACTAGCAAACAGCAGAAGAAAAGATGACGACTATGCTAGTGTTATACAATGTAACGTACAGTAGAGTCTGTATATACTGTTATTAGAAATAAGCTTAAAATTATTACAGAGAAATATTTATTAACTTATATTTTGATTGGAATGTTGAAATCTATGTATACTCAGGTTTATATTTTATTATTACGAGCTACTTTCATGTAATAAAAAAATCTAAATTATTGCTTTATTTATAAAATGTGGTACTATTTTTCCAAAAGTTGCATTACATTATGCACTACACGATTGAGGGCGGCAAAGTGCAGACTTTCAATTACCGTTATTTAAAAGACAACTCAAGTTATACGCAAATTCGTTATAGAGAGAATAGATACTATTAAGATAGACTATAAGCTTTAAGACATATGCTTTACAAGTATAGATAGATTGTACTGTATATAATGTACTAGTGTAGAAAAAGAAGGCAAGACAAGACACCTTTAGATGATGTAGGTGAAAAGTTGATTTTGCTTGCACAGCCAAGTGTGACTTTATGCCTTGTATAAAAACCAATTTTTCCACTAGACTTTTCACTTCAGCCACTATGCACATTCCATATCTTCCGGCTCTCTGACTTTTCTCACGAACATGTCTTCTGCCAACTAGCACAAGGCAAAGTACAAGAAAGAGGAAAAAACTCACTAGAATTTTTCTTGTACAAATGTGGCTTAAGCTCATACAGCAATGAAATGATAACTGTCTAGTGCTATAGTAACTTTTATATATATAGAGAGGGAATTCTATTTCTAAAAAATTTTGCTTCTAACACTATTATTATTATGTACATGTATGGAAAGAAATAGCAACTCTTGAATTTTACAATTTCAGCTTAGGAGGACTAAATTTTAGAAAATGAAAACTAGTACAATATATTACCTGCAGTGTAATGTATATAACTACATGCATGTTATGGTACTAGAGCTAAACTTTAGACAGATTTATGATACGGCTCATGTTACTAACTCAATATAAGCTAAGGTATAGCTTCCGTTTGAAAACGTTAACCGCAGCAGTTTAAAAGAGAAGCCAATTATCATTTAGAGCTTGGCACAAAATATCTTGGACTCAAAGTCAAGAAAGTTGGCCAAAATCCTACAATTTATGACAAAGCTTTTCAACTTTTAGGCAACATTTGCTCAACCAAGTAGAGTTGGAAATAAAATAGAGTGTATGTTGAATTGTCTGTCAAAATATTCTCCGCAAAATTGTCACCTTTTTTGGCAGCTTTAGCTTTAAGTATACATATCATATTATCAGAAGTAAAAGATGATACTGTAGATTCAATTTGTAATCAAGTGGTATTTTTTAAAAAGGCGTATATTTACAAAGTGAAATTTGAGCTACGTAGGAGTAACATTGTATAGAAGCAAGATGAAATGGAGGAGTAATTAAATTCACTAGAGCAGTGTTACACTTTATATGCTCTCTTGTTTGTTTTCCTAATATATTTGGTATAAAATATATTAAAGTTGGTAGAGTGTGTACTGCTGACGAGGAGAGAGTCAGATTGTTTGGCTCAAGAACTTACTATTGACACAATATACTCAAAAAAGTTGACTCCAGATTTGCTGTAGTTTACATATATCTACTGCAAACCTTCAAAATTTAATTTTAAAAACTGAAATTCTGAGTTAGCAAGAGATTTTCTTGCTACAAATCCGGAACTCAAAACTAGATATCATTAAATTCTTGAATCAAATAATCTGAGTCTTTTCTCGTGAGTACGTACGACAAGTTTAGAGAACTAGTAACAAGCGCAAGATAGTGGAAGAGACTTGTAGCTTTCACTCTACAAGTTAAATACAGATACTTTTACTCCACTTGATATTTCTTACGATAATAAATGTGTCTGTGGACTTTTTTGTGTTTGTCATTACTCATTTCATTTAGTAACCACAAACACGAATTTTTATTGAAAATGTACAAGGAACACAGATACGAAATGCTAGATATGACCAATATAGCATTTTGTACCCGTAGATTTTCATGCGGAATCTATACCTTTCCACTTCGTTTTTATATACTCTTCAAGCTCTAAATGCATGACAAGACGCATGCAGCTTGATTATTGGCAAATTTTCGACTTGTATAGGGAAGCTTCGCTTTACATGAAAATAAGGTTAAAGTCGAAACGAAACATTTGAAAAAAGAAAGAATTCTTCTACTCCAAAGACAGATGAGAGAGAGACTAACGAGTCAATGATTTTGCCTTTCTTGTTACCAGTAACTATAGCTGAGAAACTTTGATAAGACTAAAAAAACCTATTATGATTTTATACTCTTAAAACGTATAATAGCTGAGAAATATATTTCTTGTCGAGACTCAACTTATAGATATATAAATGTGGCTTCTCCAGAGTAAAAACTTCTCTTTTGAAACAAGCCTAGCATTGTTAATATGGCATAGTGGTAATGTTAGTCTAACTAAAAAGGAAGCAGACATTGTGTGTGAGTTCAGTTGAGATATTAGAACTAGAACGAGACCACACTGTAGCTATATGCATACTATATAGAGAACATAGCTTACTTAGCAAAGTAAAAGAGAGGAAGCAACTATAAATGCTAGTCAAAGAGTAGAGTAGAGAGAGAGGAAAAGAGTTTAAAACGATAAATTAAACTAAAGACTCATTTCACTCTGGAGAAAGTAGAAATGAGCTGAGCTCGCTTCAAAGTCTTTTTGATTAAATTGCAGTGGGTCGCTATACTAAAGTCATTATTTAACTAATGAAAATGGGCATCAGACTCAGCATAATAAGTATGAGAAAGATGTGCGTCGACTATTCTTATATATCTACTTACTCCACATTCTCACTGACTTTTAACCAAAAGTTTAACTTTGACTTTCTCTTGACTATTCTCTCTCTCTCTCTTTCTCTTTCTATGATACCATTGATATAAGTTATTCATAGTATTGCCTTTGGTTTTTGGTTGTCGTTCAATCAGTTACAAAAAAGCACATTTGACTATTAAGGGACAATGTAAATTAACAGTCATGCTTCATTTTAGAAAACCATAGAAGAATTCTCAAATACTGCAGTATGTTAGTAAGCAGGGCAAAAAAAAAACTTTTCTAGAAGTTGTAGTCAAACTTTTTAAAAATATTTATCATAATCGCAACTCTAAAATCTGACAAGTTGTCTCACACTTTTACTTTTTTCTCCTACTTTTACTCAACTGTCGACTCAGTTTACATTCATTTTTCAATCAAGCACACGTCATACTCTCTCTCTCTCTCTCTAACTCTTAAATATATTTTTTTCGCCCAGCCTTCTTTTCTGGCTCATTCTTTTTCTATTCCACATCTTCTCTAGAAGTTTTAGAGATTTTTTTCAACTTCATTTTATGTCTACAGGTTCAAACTGTCTAAAAGTGTAGATATTACTATCGTAAAATGGTGCAAGTGTGAAGAAGAAGGAGAGAACGACAAGTTACATATGTCCTAAAAGAGAAAACTTTTAAAGCACGTAGCACAGTTTGCTGCCTCTCTTTCTCTTCTGTATGTGTGAAGAATACTTTCTCACTTGTGGTAAGTTGAAACATCTTTTTTCTTACTTTCTCTCCAACTCCTTTCAACTCAACTTATGTTCCTTTTTTTCTCACTACTTTTATTCTTTTTTCTTCGTCAACCACTGATTCCCATGTGTGATCTCGAGAAAAAAAAGTTGAATTGAACGAACATTTGAACGTGATTTGGAAAAAATGAATTCACATCCTTCTCTTGACTTTTTCCCTATGTCTTTTAAACTTGTTGGTTTTATATACGTTAAAGAAAATTGAATGATCTTCTTCCAAGTTAATGTAATATGTGTGTATATAGATGAAGGTAGAAGAATGGGTTATTATTGCTTGAGATAGAAACTCAAGTCATTGTTATGGGAGCTCTCTCTGTATTAGATCCATAGAGCAAAAGCTAAAACAAAGTTATCACTACAACCTCAACGTATAGAGGTAAGTTTAAGGTAATAGCGAAAGATTGTGTGTGTGTACCTGAACATAAAAGTGGTAGAGTTGTCGGTAATATTATTACTTATAGTTTCACTCTTGGTTTCCTTATGCTCCTCGTTTTCACAAGAGAGAGCGAGAGAGACGATATTCTTTGAAGATAACTTAAATTTGTGGACTGGATATTGGATGAAGCCCATTACAATCTATGGGAAAAGAAACTCTTATACACTAACTTTTTCAGACCTATGAAACATGAAGGAATATCCATTTTTTAAAAGAATCCAACAAAGTTTTGACATCAAAATATAATTGCACATCTTATCATGGATTCTATACTTGTCTTCTTCTTCAAAAAAAACTCAGTGATTGTCACAGTGATTTTATATTTTCCTCTCTCAAGCCTATATAATAGTGGTTGATTTGATATATATCATATCACTCCTCTCAAAATAATATGACAATCCGGTTAGCTTCCTTTAGGGAGATCAATACTAGAGTGAAGAGAGAGAGAGAGTCTAGATGTGGTTTTCTTTCCGAATCTAAAGTTTAGACCAATATTATATTCATATATATACTATGAAATCTATAGTATAAACTTGTATAAGTGCTGTCAAGCACAAAATCAAGTTTCAAGTGAGGAAATCGTCTCCTTTTCTACGAGAGCAATAATATATAACGTGAACTACAATATTAGAATTCTCTCTTGATATTTCTCTTCTTCAGCTTAGTCTCTACGACATAAATAAATATATATATATATGCTTTGTGCCCTTATATATAACTTAAGCTATTGTCTGTCTCTATGTAACTAACATTAAAAGGACTCTCTCAAAGATAGTGATGATTCTAGCAACCACTAATGGATCTTCCAACTTGTCCACTGAAATCCGATCTCTGTTTCCCGCACTCATCCAATTATACAGATGAGAGTTGTGTGAGTCTACAATAAGCAACTAAACTTTCACATCTTCTTCTCTCCTTCTTCTCTTTCAACACAAACTCTAAGCCAAAAGATGTAAGCAAGAAGGAAGTGAGTGAGTGAATAGAGCTCTGCTCAGGTGTTAAAGTTGCAAAGCCACCAAAACCAAAATCATGCTTCTTAAGCCAGAAACTGTTGAACAACTACATTAAAGTAAATAATACACTTAGCTTAGCATTTGCCTATATGGAGCAATACTATTCTCACAATGATGATAACGGTTAACAAAAATCGAAACTCATAATGGTTTTTTATTAATAAAACATTTTCTACGTCAGATCAGAAATTTGAGAGTGGACCATTTTTTCAATAAGTGACAACAAGAATGTGATAAGGAAGGAAGGACTAAAGAATGAGTATAGATGGGGTAAATTGCAACAACACTTTTCTCTTCACTCCGACATTTCCAATTTTAACTTTCTTGTCGCGTCTCTCTCATTCAGAAAGCATCCCATTACTCGACAGCTAAAGCTCTTTCCGTTTGTCTTAGTAGCATTGTAGTTTTTTGTAGAATATACAGCATAACACACATACAGTACTAAAGAGAAAAAAAAGCAAAGGGAGAGAATAAGAATTTTTTCCTCTTTATCCAATACTAAACTAGAAGCTTCTTCTATTTTTTTATAGTGCACAACTTCAACTCCAACTTCCTTTTCTCTTTCTAAATACACATTTACTCTTAGAGAGAGAGAGAGATCTATATACATTTATATATGTACGTGTGTGTAATCTCGTTTCAGAAGAAAAAAAAGACTTTTATCTTCTCTTTTTCGTTGCCGTTGCTTTCTCTTTCCATCTTACTACATACATAGTCTTTTCCTATAAGAGTAATTGTGTAGTTTCTCTGCAGTAGAGAGTAAGAGAAGGATAGGATTCTCAACTTATGTGTTTTCCTCTTCTCGTACTAACTGCTATTATACTTTCTCTCTCTCTCTCTCTCTTCACTATTGATCGAGTTGCATCACATTCTTGCCTTAGTATATTTCATCCTCACATCCCTTAGGTTATCCACGCCAAGAAGAAGAAAAAAGACTTTGTTCAGAGATCCACATATATAAATTGTATAGTTGTATAGATATATATATATGTATGTGTGTGTGTCGAGCTTGTTGAGCTATGTATATATAGAAATAGCTTGATACTTATGTCAAGCACAGAGTCTAAAAGAAGAAAAAAAGTTGAGTTGAGTTGAGCTACGTCAAGAGATCTAAGTAGGAGGAAATAAGTTACATTTTTCTTGCAGCTTATGTCTTTTCCGGTAGGACTATTAGTGTTGTAAGTGTTACTACAAGTTATTACAACTCTGGCGCCCCAAGTAATTTCAAGAGAGAGAAAGTCCAAGAAATAAAAGACTGTAGAGAGCAAAGTCTATTTAGAATTCTGAGATTAACCTTGCTGCAAATTTTGATATATAGTGGATATATACTATAGTAGTCAACAACTCAGAGTAAATACTTAATGCTATAACAAAAAATGTATGCTATTCGGTGGATTTGAACCCACGACCTTGTGGCGTTCAGTGCAATGCTTAAACAAGCAAAAATTAGTTTTTATATATACTACTGTGCTAAGAACTGTGATGAAGCTCATGAATATCTTTGTAGTTATATTAGTAATAGATAGTATATAGAGTATATATAGTAATACACTTACTAGTGACAATGCAATGGATTCCCGTCGAAAGAAATTGAGATCCCGTTCTTCCAAAAGTTCTAAATGAGCCTGGCATCGTGAGTAGGAGTAAGGGAAACTAAATGCGAATTGGTAAACGTCTTCTTCTCGATCAAATGCAAAAGCAAAAGATAAAATATAGTGGTTTCGATGCTCTGGAGATTTGTGGTAGTACACATACTTTCCTGGTAGTCTTTGCCTGAAAATGTAAAAAAGGTTATATATGTATATACATATAACACCACATATTACAACAATAGAAAGAGAGATATGTATTAGCATTGAGAATTGTGAACAATGTAAAAAAACTATAGTGGAGGAGGATAACGGAAGAAAATTCCCTTTACTCCTTTCAGCTCTTTCACTCTTCACGTTAACCAATATAAATCTCTTTTTTTGTGCTTTTTAGATCTGACATTTTAAATCTAGTCACTCGCCACTCACTAACATGTGTGCTTTCTACTATTAGACTTTATCCTTAAAAGAACTGCATTGCTACAATCTTTGTGGCAATGGCTACTAAAACTTATCTACATTCAACACAAGACGAAGAGGAAAAAGCATTAGGCAAAAAAGCTAAGCTGATTTATCTGTCCCATCACATCCAAGTCAAATGAAAAGCCACATAGTCGTCATGTAGTAGGTGGAAGAAGAATAAATTTCTATAATAATATTCTCTGTGAAGTTGAACAAGAGCTTTTCGTTTTTGCTCTAGAAAATTCCACAGGTGCATTATGAGCATTAATATTGCAATGTATTGTTCACATAAGCATCTCTTGATTATTATCCAAGCATAAATATACATATACGTAAAGCTCTTGACTATGAGAAGAGCATATAGGAAATTTCAAGTGGGTTTTTATGTAATACTATACAATTTGCTAGTCTATGTAATTCTGATTGAGCTGTGGAAGAACATGAAATGAAAAATCAAAAGAGTCAAAGTCAAGCGGAATCAAAGTTTTATATATTCGTTAGAGTCACTTATTTCTTTAACATAAATACAGTTGCTTTTTAGTTGTCTGTCTTCCTTTGACTACTTATTGTGGTACTGTTAGCCTCAGCAATGCTTGTAAAATTTGAATTTATAATGTAGAATCAAAGTAGTACTTCACCTGAACTCTAACTTCAAAGATGAAAATGTGGTAATATTTTTGTGAATCTATATTAGGTAAATAGCAATGCAAATAATATTTTGTTCATGAACAGAATATTAGTATTCAACTATTCTCCACATACATCAGTTTGAAAAATTTCCTAATAATGGGGCAATAATACAAAACTATAAATAACAGGAGCTATGTATTCCCTTAGTTCTCTTTTGAGAAATCGATTCAAATTTGCAAAATATTACTTCGAATACATACCATATGTAGGTACAAATAGAAAAAAAGTTTAGTGCTCTGAGGGTTTGTACAGTATTTTTCCATTGTGCCTTTTATCATATTCCAGCAAAAGTTTTGTAATAACAATAATACAATGACAACTTTAAACAATACTGATTGAGAGTGACTAGCAAATGATAAGTTGAGAATAGAAAGGGAGAGCGTAACAAGATCTCAATTAGAAAACGTTTCTTAAAAAAGATTCTCATCATATTTCATCTTATATTTCATTGCGGCACTGATGTAGTTTTTTAGCAAGACCAATGTATAGTGGTCGACGACATGAATCGCGACCGCAAGCCAATCAAAAGAGTACCTATGCTATATATATAGTATATATATATACATATTATATGCAGAGCTAAAGAAGAAGAAATAGAAACTCTATCTCCACAGGAAGATGAGACACGCATAGAGAAAATTCTTTTGTCGAAGCTTTTCTATCATCAGTATCCTGTCATTCGCAAGCTTTCTAAGTCAAGCCAAGCCAGAGACAACCTTGGTCAATATGATTAGAGCTTTCTTTCTTGTATATGCTGTATGTGAGATGAAACACACAAGCCTAAAGAGAAAAAGAGAACAGGAGATGAGAGAGTTGTAGGAGAAAGGAAGTCATCATGTGGAAAATGAAGTCTCACTAAGGTACTTTTAGTCTACCTCCTACTCTTATCTAATATGAAGTAACCAAGTATCGGCACAGTTGCAATTTTGATAATGAGAATCACATTCTCATGTAGTTGCAATTAGTTCATTGCTCTAGTCTCCTCCTTACTTATGCATAAAATAATAAAGCCCATTGCAATTTTGGGAGTCGTGAGAAATTTGCAATTCTACAGCTTTCAGAGCGTCCAACAACTGTGCGGCTATTACAGTAAACTCTATCTATAGGCCAAGTTTCGGAATATATCAATACATATTGAATTTCTTATAAGTAGAATCTGTCTAGTATGCTAGTAAGGCTCAAGTTATTGCTAACCAAATCGACAATTTGCATGCTTTATTCAATACTTTTAGTTTACGTACTAATTAAAATTTTTGAAAGGTTATATATACAGTTATACATATATATATAGTTTGATACAATTTATTAATTCTAATAGGAAATATATTATTTATATCATCAAATGATACCTCCATAAGCAGAGAACTTTCAAAGAAAATACTGTCGCCATGATGTATAGGTTTCACTTGAATTTTTGCTTTAAGCAAAACTCTTATATAAAGAACTGTGATATTGAATTTAAATATAGAATTCTGTCTTTATAGACAGATTTCACTGTACTATTGTAGTACATTCCTGTACTTCCACATTGCTATATACAGAGACTTTATGTAAATCCTCTGCGTCTTCTCATGCATACGTATATAATACTCTTTGGAATATTCATCGATTTAGTTTGAGCAATATATCAGCTCTCTCTCTTTCTCTGTGCTTGAATTCATGCTTTGCAGATTTTGCACCATTAATTCCAAACTGAAGCCATTCTCCACTATGGCCTGCTCTCGTCGTCGTAATCGTCTTTTACATTATGTACTAGTATACTAGTGTGAAAAATACTATCAATACTCTATATAGATAATAGTAGCATACAATATATATAGATATATACTATGGATAATAACAAAGTGAGTTGAATTGAAGAACATGGTACATAGATATAGTAAGCAAAAACTCTGGCTTGGCTTGGCATACTGAGTTGGTTTTGTGCAAAGAGTGGTGATGTCGTGTGGCAATAGCCATTTCTCTTCGTCTCTGAAAACCGTGATTTATGAAAGTTCTTTATGTACTATTGTCCCAAAGTACTTGACTACTATACTACACTATATATGTATAGTATGTATGAATGTGTGTGTGTGTTTTTGCAGAATTAAGTTTGCAGTTAGCTACGGTTCACTTGGCAAGTTTGGTGCAGCGTGCCTTACTATAAACTAAATATACTATAGTACCAAAAGTGTAGAAAAGAGACAGTGTAGAAAGAGAAAGCGCTTCATTCTATTGTTCATTTCATAGAGAGTTTCTCAACTAGGATTATTATTATGCAGAGAAAATGTGAGAGCTATGCAGTCTTAAACTATATAGGAAGGAATGATATGCTAATACTGTTCCGTTTCCAGCAATTTTCAGTTTCTTTTCAGACTCATGTATGAAATGAAAGTAGGCATTATTATTATATAGCATATATAAATGAAAGCATTATCACCATCTTGGCCGACTAGATGTTTTCACAAGGGGTGTCATTCCATCTCGAAACAGAGTTTTGATCTTGCATAGATTCACCAAGTTGAATATGACTCTCTACAAAAAGAAAAAGAAAAGTACACAAAAAAAGTTGGTCAACTTACATTATTATATGTATATACTTTCTTACAAGAAATTCCTAAGAGAGAAAAGAAACTCAATGTAATGGTACAAATGTACATAAAAATTTCACTATAGCTTTTTTAGAGGTAGCATCTGTCTCAAGGCACAAAAGGATGTTTCAAAGAGAAGAAGGAAGGAAAATGACTTGATTACACTTACACGTATGCTCATCTCATTTCATATATGTGTATGTGTATGGGGAGAAAAGAAATAAAGAGAGTCATATATAGCCTGCTTATAATACTGAAGTAAACTCAACTCATTACATTAAAGGCACTCTACTCTGGTCTAAAATAAATATATATTATGTGAAGTAGTTGTGATAGTAGTAGTTTAAGCTTTAGTTTTGGTCTGTGTGTCACATGAGACACAGTTTATTACACATTGTATATTCAACTGCTCAACATTATTCGCTTTTGCCTTGGCCACAAGGTACTTAAGTACTAAAGTCCTTTTAGCTCACAATAGTAATCTTGCAAAACGAGAAAATGAGTTGAGGCACTTTGGCTGAAACCGCAGGAGAGAGAGAGAAAGTAGAAAAGACATTTTAACCATATAAAGTTTCATAATAAAACCAGGAAGAGAGAGGCTTAAAAGTCTTTGGCAAACCGTTCTCAACTTTAAAGTTCACACTTATATGCAACTTTTCTCTTTTCTACTTTTTCTCTAACTATTTTTCAACTCTTGATTTTCAATCTACATACAAATATTATAAGATCATTATGATGAATCTCTTCACAACAGAATTTTCTTTGCTATCATCTCCAGGTTAAATGGTAGTTCAGTTCAAGTTTTTATATATACACACGTGTCTTCTTGTTGTATAGAACACATAAGCTTTTAAAATGAATTTTGTAGTAGAGAAGAAGAGTAACTCATATCACTCTCTCTCCGTTGTATTTTGTGCCTGACACATGACATTATCCTTTAGCCGTCAGCCAATTTAAGGAAGAAGATACACGTCCCTAAGAGGAAACTGGAAGAGACATTCAGATGAAAAGCTTTTGCTTTTTCCTTAGCTATAGCTGTTTTGTTGTTGTTGTTGAGATGTACATTGTTGTAAGATATCTAGCATCTTCTCGTTTTGTGTAGTCATATCTCACATGTCTTATGTTGTTGTTGTGTTGTTCATTGTGCAGCTGACTATACTCTATCTGAGCACTTTTGCAATATGTTGAATTTGTAGGGGGATCCAAGATGAATTATGACACAACCATATATAGCTCATATACTACTATGATTCAAATAAATAGGTTGATAAGATGACGTTTTTGTAGCGATGTGAAAATATACGAAGAAGGCAATAAGAAGCCGTGTGATGGATGATGAAGAAGAAGCAACAACTTGACAATATGTAAGAGGGAAACAGGAACAGTGTCATTAAGATGGAATGAGAGTCATATATGAGCTAAGAGAGAGATATCTATCTACTTTATTCTGTGTATAGTGAAAAGTGTAGTTTGTTGTTAGCATTTGAACCTCGAGTCTTAGACAATATTTTGTTTCATATCTCTCTCATTTCACAACAACATGATGATGAGATTCAGTCAAGTCAACTGGCTTGTCCTTTAATGTTTTAGTATACATGCATATATATATATATATATCTTGTGTAGTAGCAACAGTTACAGAGAAAGAGTCTTGGAAACATCTGCATAATCTACTACATAGAGAATGGAGAGAAGACAGAGACAACTCAAAGAGAAAGCTGCATTGTAAATATATATACATAGTTGAATGATAATATTTCTTTCTTTGCCTTTTGGAAGGAGAAACTCAATCTGAATTTCTATACATCTCTGCAAGATTCATCATGTGTCAGCTTCCTTATGACACTGCTGTTGCTTACGATTCTCCAAATTCCCTTGTCGTATATGAATCTGTATGACTGATAATTTGTCAAGGTATGATTCTCTGACATAGAGAACCTTTGAGCACTATTTCCTTATTTAGAATGCAGATCAACACAGAAGAGAGAGAGAGAGAATAAGCAACTTCCACATTGAACAAAAGTGCCGGTGGTTGACATGACACAATCACATTGTTTTTGGAAAATTCGTCCAAACTTTAATCTAAGTGATTTATCAAAGACAACTACTGGAGTCATAAAGGGAAACTCTAGCTTTTGCTATATCTCATTTTTTTCTAGTGCTCTACATTTATATACAAGTGAATGAACGAGCACTAGATATCTTTGACTGTAAAATCTCTAGTGTGTTGTGAAAGAGTAAAACCTGAGACTTGTAGAGAATCATGTTGATTGTATTGCTTGGAGCAGTAGGAAAAGCAACAACAAATGAAATGCGTAGCTATCTGAGATCTCTGTATTTCCTCTCTTCTCTTGTTAGGAAGATGAATGAAAAGTTTGTGAGTCGCTTAGATGAAATTTAGTACAATGGCTAAATGTGATTTTGGAAGAGCTCAGAAATTTTGCATTTCTTATTCCCTACACAGTGGTTCTTTATTGTAAATATTTTATGATAAATGAATTTAAGATACGTTTAGAAAACTCTGAGCAAGATATTAGAGATCTACAAGTGGTAAGCATTATGTCATAAGCTGTGTTTCTGAATCAATGGTTGTCATGTTGAGTTGTCTGATGCTTGTGATCTCTTAAAAGTTGAGCTCAATTTTTGTACACTAAGCTTTTCGGAGGAGTTGTAATGTGGAATGTATAAGGCTTCAGAGTATGAGTAGTAAAAGGCTATTATTATAAGAGAGAAACGACAGCTGCAAAAATGACTTTCCCTCAGAATGAGCCTATTGCCCTGCAGTGTCTCTTCTTCATTTTTTTAATATCTTGATGTAATGTATAAAATAACAAACTATATATACTGAACTATATAGATAACATGGCCGGAAGGAAATAAGCTGAGAGTTGATATTAGCTCTGATTTTTTTTTGTAAAGAATAGTAAGTAACATATGTGTATGTATTGATATAATATCATATCTTTTTTTGTAAATCTTGTTACTTCTCTTAGACTATAAAGTTTGTACTTTTGCAAGGAGGAAACATTTGCTCATTTCCTACAAAAGGACACAGAAAATGAAACCCAAAGGAAAAAAGTAAGCAATTCAACATCCTGTGCTGGACAGTAGTATTATGTAATAGTTGAAATTAAAGTCAACAAGGCTTCTTGTAAATAAAAGAGTAAGGAGAAGGAGATGATACATGTGATGTCAGAGTATCAAATTGAAAATTGAATTTTACAACATTGGTGGCTGAACTCACTTTAGTTGTATGTAATAGAGATCGACTTACCTGATCTGCTCGTACATTGTCAACAACAAAGTTGAACCAAAGTCGATAGCGTGGGTTGCATGAGTCTGGACGAATAAACAAGTCGTACTCATACTCTGAAATAAAATCCACTCGACCCAAGTTTCCTACAAAAAAAAACAAGCTGGTTTGATTACAAACTCTCTCAAAATGACTTTATATAATACGTAGGAAAAAAGACAACAAGTACAATTTCAAAGGGAACTTATTTCATTAGTGTTCGTGTCACTAATATAGATATAAATAGAAAAGTTCAAAAGCTTAAGTCATCAACCGGAAAATAATGTAAATGGATATATGATATGATGAATCTTTCTGTCAAATTGCTTCAAGTCTCTTTAGTTGTTAAATAATATACTATAAGCATTCATTTAATTCATTACTTGGAAGCTTTAAGCTATTATGTGTTTGTAATCTACACGTATTAATATTGTAATCAAATCTCTATATATATAGCGAGAGTGTGTGTTCATCTAGAGTAAAATACAGTTGAATTCAAAGAATATATTATACTATTATATGTGTATTTACTTCAAATTCTATTAAAGCACTGGATGAAAATCCGTGCATGGTATTCTTATGTCATGCTTATCTCATTCTCATGCTTGAATGCATTTCCATGACAAAATGAAGTTGTATAGTTCCTCATCACCTCAACAGGTTTCACATTTATGTTTAGCTAAAAGCTCAGTTTTAATCAATAATATAGTACGTAATATGAGATCATGTAATATCTGTAGTGATTTAATTAATTCTTGCTTTGAAAGTATTGATAAACTGTTTTTACACCAGCAAATGTATATGAAATTGAAGACGAGACTTTAAAAATAATAAAAACTAAAATTATATAGTAAGACTTGTAGAAGAAATATATATATATATATATATATTTAGATATAACTTATGCAGCAAAAGATTGTACATCAGACACGATATGAAGTGAAGCCAGACAGCATAATAGAAATTCTGAAGAAATTTTTATCATGTGCAGAATGAAATGAGGTGAGAGTTGACTCAAGAGTAGTTTTGTGAATGTACAATATTTCATTTGGTATACATATGTAAAGAGGCAAAGTTGAAGGAAAGTAAGATTGCACTCACAATTTTTGATATGTTGAAGTAAATTGTGACAATCACACGACACTCTCAAAACTCACATTTACATGCAGAGTACTACTACTACATACGAGTATGAAGAACTTCATACAAATGCAAAGAAAGTAATTGAGCTTCTATGTTCCAATTCAACTTTCACTTTACTCCTACAAGACTTGACTCACAAGAAACTCACTTAAACAAAATATGAGATGAGATGAAATGAAAAAAAAGTCTCTGATATTTTTAATTTTTCAAAGTATATATAGTTTTTCTCTTCTCTACTTCTTTATTCCTTGTGCTCTTTTTCACCTTGTCAAATAAGTTTGTGCAATAAAAAAAGTAAGAGATAGATTGACTGTTGAAGGTGAGGGAACATGATCATAAAATGAAATTAGTTTTCCACTTGTCTTTTCTACTTGAGTTCTGGTATAAAAACTATGTACTATGAGTTATATAGTATAGTAAACTCATAAATACATGAAGATGTGTTCTTTTCTATGTGAATTGTATATGAAGTATTTAGGGTTGCTGCCAGTTTTTGCATTGTGAAATATTCCTTTTCTCTCTTCTGACTTTCATGTATGACTTTTCCTATATTATATATTATGCCTTGAAGTATGTACATCGTAGTAAAAATGAAGATGAAAACGTTGAGAGTTGTATAAGGATGAGAGATATGAAAAGCAGACTCTTTTGCTGGTGATTGGTTTTAGGTGGAATGTTCGTAAAATGAGTATAAAAACAGGTATAATAAAACTCACTCACAGCGAGTTGAGTGTGTCTCGTCAAATTCTATGTATCTACAGTGAAATTTGTTTATACAAGTTGTTAGTACAAGAGTCTGTTTATAGAGATAAAAATTGTGCATAAAATCGAGATACATCGTAATATACAGAATACCGCTATAGAGAAAAGTGTATAGAGAGAATTGAATTATTGCATTCATATATGTTCTAAGCAGGGAGACTGAAATAATATAGACCACAATATAACCTAACCTTTATGTGGGTACCGTTATAGACAGATTTGGCTGTAATCTATGCTCAAAAGTTATTTGAAGGAATATTTCATTATAGAGAGATAGACAGACAAGAAGACCACAGGAGAGCAGAGTATTTCGAACAAGAGTCAATTTGGAATTCTCCATACTTGATGCCATATATCAGTTAGTAGGAGAAAAGTGATATTCACATCAAATCAGATAAAGCTAAAAGTCTTTTGAGCTAAATGAAAAGTTTGTCATAAAGCTTGTGAGATATGCAAATAAATATTTTTACGTGCAATTTAGCTTCTTGACACTTGACAACTTTTATGTCCCTACTAAAAACTGAGAAATGGAGCAAGATACTAAGAAATATCATTTTGAACATTAATGTTGCATACATATATTCGAAAAGTGACTTATTTCCCTTTCTCTATTTGAGCTGCATCGTGTCTTCCGCTACATTACTTTTGTATGTAGGTTATCACATCACAAAATATTTATTTATCAATTCAACCATTATTTCTTTCCCATTATACCACAACGATTCTCATTTCACTTTGATTGTCTACACAAATATATACTCTAGACTATGGCTAAACCAGAGGCAAAGAAGAAGCGACCAAGTCAACCAAACTCTTTTCCTTTTAATGTCTACTCTTGTGTAGCAAAATATAAAACATGATCGACATAGATCTCTCTTTTTTTTCTCGTTCATTTTTTTCTTCTCTTGTGCAGTGATGTGTGCAAAAACAAGTTGATGTAAAAATGGACAATGCTATCTATCTCTGCAGTTCAGTAATGGACTCTCTTGAACCAAAAAGGAAAAAATCAAGACAGAATTGACATCGGAATAAAGCGAAATCAACTATTATCTATCTATCTAGCAAAAGAGTATAGGATAGTATATAATATATACTAGAGTATATTATACTCTTTTGCTATTTCACCTTGGAGATGATATTGAGCTTGTTTCTTCTTCTTGAGCTCTTCAACAACATCATCTTTGAAGTAAGAAACTAAAATAAAACTTTTATACTATTGTAGTAGAAGAAATTGTATCTATATATTATATGTACACTACATCAAATTCTTGTGAGCAAGATTAATACATTCAGTCATTTTGAATAGAAAGTCAGTCAGTCAGTCCATAAAACTTGTTCTTTTTTAACTAAAGGATTTTCTTTTTTTCAATTCTTTTCTTCGCTCATCCATCTACTATATATATAAAATAATATATATCTTTTACTATAGAAGAGAAGAATGAGAAAAAAGTTGAAAACGAACAGTCAAGAGAAAGAATGTTCTGCTTCATGAATGTGAAATGCTATTGCTTTGTGCATTAGAGATACACACATTGCTACACAAGTATTTTTTTCATGGTAAATGTGTAATGTCAGAAAGAAAGCAGTATAAAATAACAAGAAGGGAAAGGGATGAGAAATCAAAAAGCGAACCGAGTATCAAGTAAAGAGACAATAATGGCTTCCGCACCAAAAAACCGTTTTGTGCTATGAGTCTGGTACATTAGACTGTATATCAGTATGTGTATAATGCGTTATGCAACACCTCAGAAAAAGTCAGAAAGAGAAAGTAACATTTCTTAGAAAGGAATGCATTAGTGTGCTCCACAACTCATTTTGTGCATTGACTTTTTTACTCATCTATTCACTTCAATGCTACATATAATCTTTATAGTTCTGACTTATTTGTGCAATATAAAAAAGTATATCATGATGGAAAAAAGTCATCTCATTTCATATTGACGAAGAAAATAGTTTCTCAAATTGCTTCAAGTTACTTTAGTTGCATAAGCTATTCCTATCTTTAAAGAGCAAGCACACATTTTATATTTAAACAATGGCACTACATAATACTATAATGAATTATTTAATTGTCTTCTAGATGGAAAATTACAGAAGAAGAAAGCGTGAAATTACTTTGGCATTTTATTAGTCAAAGCTCACTTCCACTATTACTCTTTACATTTCTTTTAGTTTAAACTCTTGAGGTTAGAGAACAAGTTTTTTCAACTTTAAAGTAAATCTACGTCGTTTAAGAGAAAACTACTTTTCTCTTATTACTTTTTATGCACTTTTCTTCTTTGGTATACTTAAAGAAGATTGTTTCACGCATTACTTACCTCCTTCATATGACGCATCAAAACACAAATGTCCTCTTTTGGCTTTTCCACTATGACCTGGTGGTCTCATTACTACTCGTGTTACATTTCCAAGCCCGCCATCAGCATCACTGTCATCACTCTCTGTAATTAAAATCATTTAAAAATTCACCTTATAATTTTACTGTATTTTTATAATATAATATAAGTTTGCCGTACTATGACAAAAACTGGAGTAATGCGAATCTCTCTGTAGAGATTTCAAGGCAGAAGCAATTCGTCAATGTAAATACGCATAGAAGTCTCATATTCGCATGACAGTTGTTCCCTGTGACAAATCACTGTCATTAATTATTCTAATGCATTTGTATGTCAACCTCAACTCTCTCAAGTTGTCAAAGGAAAAATATACATGTAACATAAAGTTTTGACATAGGCATTCAAATATTTCACTCTAAGACAGAAAACTCAATGCTCTAATAACCCAGGCTGGCACATATGATACTTAGCAATTTTAAAAGTAACAATTGAAATTTTGGCGTGAGAGCTGATTGCATCATAATTCATATGACACAATAATACACCAAAACCTTTTTATTGATAAGGAGGAACATTTCCTTCCATTTGCAAAAAATATATAATTCATATGAGACGACAGAAAAGGAGAGTACAGAGAGAGAGAGAAAGAGCCATTAAATCGAAAGAGCATTGTGGCTTTTGGCAAATGATTTATCAAATCGCTATCACATCTCTCTCTCTCTTTTCAGATCTATTATGTATATATATAAAGCCTGTATTAGCTTTAGAATTTGTGAACTTGGATTTAGAGCTATTGTGTAGTATAGTAAGTCATTTCTGGTTTTGGAAGAATATTTGGATATACACAAAGTCTTTTATTCTAAATGTTGGCTCACAATTCATAGAGATTCTTCTCTTCCTTTTTGAGAGGAGAGGAGGACATTATAGAATGAGATTTTAGTTCAAAGTCATAACTCATATCCAGACATTTGGCACTGGTAGACGTCAGTTTTTTGGCTCATAATCACAATTCTATAAAACTATCTCTAACTTTTCATTATCTCTACACTTATTACTTATTTTACTAAAGCCGATAATCACAAGAAATTCTTTAGTATTCTAAGCTATCAATTTTCAAAAGTAGCAATTGAAATAACTATGGAATAAGAAATAACTTATTTTATAGAAATATCTAGTCTTCACGTTAGATGTTTTACTTCTGAACGCTTCGACCAATTAAGTCTTTTTTCAGTAGATTAAATATGGAGAATTGGAACTATAATACCAATAATTTCTCTTTTATTAACAATTTTGACTGTTTTTAAAATTGTGACTTTTGTCATTGATTTTTTATGAGTTAGTTAGAAAGAGAAGAAAAATAGAAAAGAAATAAGTGGGGGAAATGGTTATAAGTGACAAAAGCGTTATTTCAATATAATGTCCTACTTACATTATTCTGATAATGATATAAATTAGTCTACTAAATTGAACTAAGATGTTCTCCTGCTAATTCTAATTTCCTGTTTAGTTCCTATGTTTATTCTGCAACTTTATGGTATTGGAGGCCTCAAAATTTTTCACTTTAAATAAATCATATTTCTGCTAAATGATTTTCTTGTTCTGCTCCATAAAATGCAAGCCTTTATAAATTCTATAGTTTATTCCCACTCTTCTAATTACATGTTCATTTTCTCTCATCTGAGTAGGTAGGAAATAATGTAATTGCTTGCGTGAGTTTCATGAATTTAATAATGTCTTAGCTCTTTATAATTCTCTACAGTTTCACAGTGTATATGTTCTGTCATGCAACAACAATGTGTTACACACAGACTAACCAACCTTGTCTCCTCACTTCAATACGTGCTGGATGATCCAAGGGATCCCAAGGCTCTAGTTCCATAGCTAGGAACAACAACAATTTGCGTCAGTAATAAACTTTCTCTTTTCTCTTGTTGTCA
The DNA here is from genome assembly GCA_009869805.1 of Oncopodura yosiiana. NCBI lineage: Eukaryota > Metazoa > Arthropoda > Collembola > Entomobryomorpha > Oncopoduridae > Oncopodura > Oncopodura yosiiana. The sequence continues at coordinate 71,229 of VCNE01008404.1, forward strand.
CTTATATTTGTTGTGTTCCAATGTATTTTACAAATTACAAAGTGTGTCAGCATCTGTTACTCTCTCTCCATTACTGATGTTACCCGTTCAGTCTCCTTGTTTTGTTTACTCTTGTTGTTTTTCTTGTCCTATGTGTACTTAACCACACTTTACTGTTTCTCCACAAAATGTTTCCAAAAAGTTGGTGAGATGAAATTGCTCTCCAACAAAATAGCTCTTTCACGTGTGCTCACGAGCCAACACAACAGGCAAGTGTTGTATAGTAATATAACTGTTGTTGTAAGCGCTATCAAGAAATATTTTGCTTGATTAACTTTCAGCTGTTGAGACTGCCACTACCAACCAAACAAAAGGAAACCACCTCAAGAAGAAAGTTGTGAAAGCTTTCTCTTCTCTATGTGTTTGCAAAACTAAAGTATTATATGCCTAGTTAAACTAAGTGTAGTCAAGAGAGTTTGAGTAGCTGAAATGAAATGAGACACAAGAGTAGCTTAGGTGTATATAAAGAAGAGAATCAGAGTGTTAATGGCAATGGATCCATGAATGATAATGCAAAACCCGTGAACAAGTTATTGATGTCTCCACATGTAACAGCAAAGAGAAAAAAGAGTCTTACGGAGACTATATAGATATATACAAAAGTAAAATGAATGATATATAGTACGAGTTAGGTACTAGGCTCTTGATAGCTCCAAGTTTAGCTGGTCAACAAATTTGTTCAAGTGAATGGGAAACCAGGTGAAAACTCTTGTTACATATAGCACACACGTACTCAATCGCTCTATATATTTAGCTACTGATATATATATATAAGTAAATATATAGAGAGAGAGTGCAAGGAAAAATTGCATTGTAGAGCATAGAGTTCCTAGTCAGGGTAATCAGTTCTTTTCACTAGAAACTTTCTTTTGTACTCTAGTAGTTTGATCCATATAGTATATACACACAGTGATTGCTCTATATGGTCACCATATTATGGTATAGTCTATAGAGTTGAGCCATGACAATTTTAACTTTGGTAATACTATATCAAGAGTCAAGAGAGAGAGTTTGGGTCATTATAAAAATAAAAAGTGGAGCTAATTTTGTCCACAAGGAAATAAAGGGAGAATGTAGACTGTAATGTAATGTAATTTCTGAGTACAGAGAGAAAAAAATAACGAAACAACTTTTTTTTGGGTTCTGATGCATAATTTCTATTCAATGGTGTTTGTGTGCCATATCATAATACTAAAAGTCTAATAATGTTTTTAGTAGTGGAACATTGTTGACTCAATGACTGTTATATTTTCCAACAATCCTATTCTGTCAACGCAACCTAAAAACAAAATTACAAAATAGGGCAATCAAAAGCAAGTAGTTGTGTGTCGTCCTCAAGATAATATTACTTCAATGTGCTCATCCTTGTAGATGAGAGCGAAAGGGAAAGTCTTTGAGAAGATGAGAATTTGGAAATGGGTTTTGAGCATATATCGCCAAGGAAATGGTGAGAGTCGCATTCAAATGGGAATATTAGCTATATATACAGCATATAAGTATAGATTCTGAGCTACCTTAGAGTTACACAAGCTACTACAAATATGGAGAACGTAAAGGAGTATCATCACCAACATTTCGGATACTATCCCACGAATTACTCTCTTACTACTAACATTTACTAAAAGGCCCCACTATTTCACACTTTAACTCTCTCTTTCTCTCTCTCTACTCTCTCATACATTCATAGCAAATGGTCAATATATTTATGAGAATATCACAAGACAGTGAACGTGGACTGGCTACTAAGAAGTTTTCTGTTGGATTTGTGAAGCTTTTCCCATCTGTCGCTATTGTGAGAAAAAAGGTAGCTCGACACATGACCGCCTGCTATGACGTTAAGGAACCTCATCTCTCTCTCTGATGTAATGGCCTAAAATTCATTTGATGGAATTGGGTCTTTTATGCTTCTTGTATATGTAGCCTTGCTTTTACTCTAGTACCCCTTGTATCTTGCGACTAGAATATCAACCACATTTTTTACACTTTGTTCTCTTTTCTACACTAGAGAGTCCGGAGAGAATTGCTACTTAAATATAAGTTGTGTATAGCTACATAGAAATAGATTTTGGAAGGAGAGATATAACATATAGTAGCGGAATGAGGAAAAGAGTTTTCACTTTGACTATAATAAATATATGGTAGATATTTGTGCTCTGCATTACGCGTTATGGTTACAATAGCATCAATACATTATATATATATATAAGACTTTCTTCTATTCTAAGACGACGAAATAAGTTTTCATTGCATTTTCATCAAGTTGCCACTTTAAAAGGAAAGAGCTGCCGATTTTCACCCTAAGGAGAGAGAGAGAGAAAGAAAATTTTCTGACAAGATGCGGAACGTGACAAAGATCCATGAGAACACTAGAGTTTGTTTTCATACACTTCAATGCTCATAGTATTTCTTACTTAAAACGTCAAGGAATATATGCTACCAAAAAAGAATTTGAATTTCAGTAGAGTATCTCTGGGAATTTTATGTTTATAAAATTTACAAGAAATGTTCCTGGTAAGTTCAAAAGTATAACAATTGGATTCTAAATAGCACCTACACTTTACAAATAAACCAAATTTACTTTCATAACTTTCTCATCAGACACACTACTATAACAATAATAGCAATTATTCTTCTCCTCATCTTATCTCCAAAGTCAATTCTTTCTTGCTAACTCATTTATTCACGTCAGACTCATTTCTTACACTAATTTGTATATGAATTTAGATGTTCTTTAAAGTTGAAACATTTGTTCTATATACCAATGTGAAAAATTAGTTTTCATATATACTTATTATAGTTCAAAACAGAAAGTGAGCTTCAAAAGTTTTCTTGTGAACTAAAAGTGCAATCAACTCTAGAGTCACAATTGTAATTTTCAACTCATCTTTAGTTAGTTTCCTTCTAAATACTAAATAATAAGACCTGAAAACATATACAAACTTTAAGATAGTTTTCTCATAAGAGCAAACAGTGTAATGTACACTTCAAAGTTTTCCTTTATAGCAATAGACACAAGTAGCACAGTAACGCTATTGGTGAAAGAACTTGTAACTTTCTAATTAACAACTGGTGTCAAACTCTCTCTTGAAAAGAGCCTATACCCATATACAAGTATATACCTAGACGCTACTTTCACCATTTCAATGCCTTATACTAACTAGTACACAGTGTACTGTACACTGCCGAAATAAAATACTTTTGTAAGGTGTCCATATCATATCTTGCAACATACTCCAACCACAGTGTAGAGCTCTGTGTTGTCTCTCATGCTATGTCACTCTCGATTTTCTACGCCATGTAAAGTTATGTAGATGCATCTGATGCAATGTGCTTTAGTAATAGGCTTTACTTCATAAAATTTGATACTGCAGACTTTCACCATATCCAATCTACTTAACACTAATATATCTATGGGTATATAGAGGGTGCTTGGTTTAAAATGAGAGAGCGTGTGCTTTCCATTCACAAAATAGTATACAAAAACTACAAGAGAACTGAGACTTGACTACATATAATTTCCTTACATATACCTTTAACTTTGCTATAACTGTATAAAGTGTAGTAGAGTATAATACTGCTACATCACAAGAGAGTTTTGGATTGGTTCAAAGTAAAAAGTCTTAAGGAATATATATACTTCTCTAAGCTATATAAAGTTCTATACTCCCTATATACTTTGGTATGGTCTAGAATACTGATATTAGCAACTTCCTCTTGTCTCCTTTCATCTCTATAGGCATTACACATGCAAACTTACTTAGGCAGGAGAGGCAAGTTACAGACTACAAAAAAAGAACTGTGTGAGTTGAGACTCAACTCTTGTACTAAAAACTTGGTGTGAGTTTCACTAAGGCTCTTTCTCTACTACTATTTGCTGTGTATGTATATATGTAGAAATGCAACTCTTGTAAGTACAAAAGAGAAATATATACGTTGAGACTTATTCTTAGAACTAAGAGCACTCTCTCTCTCTACTCTCTTTCTTATTTCTTTTACTATTTCTCTCTCTTTCTACTTGTATGCAAGCAGAGTTGAAACTCTAGAAAGAAAACTGGGAAGAAAAATATATACTCTTTCTAGTATAATACTTATATATTAGTAGATGCTATAAAAACAAGAGTTTATAGAAAGTGGCAGTCTTAACTGGAAAGAGTCAAGTCAACTCTCTCTCTCTCTTTGCTATGTAGAAAAGACTACTAGGCCTAGATTTCGATCCGCTTCGTACTTTCTAACGACGAGTACAAGAAGAATTTCAAGAAGCTAACTCCACTATACTTGCCTTTCTCCTTCTTTTTTTTACTTTCTAGTCTCATGTACATGTGTGTGTATACATGCATGTAGTATATAGTAAGTTACATACGTCTAGAGTTTTACGAAAACTTCACGTTATATTAAAAAATCTCACGTTGTTGTTGCAAGTTGGAGCTCACTCTTTCTCTCTAAGAGAAAAGTATATAGAAGTTCCGTTGTGTAGTGGAGTGAAAATGCTTTCATGTGTACTAAAGTGTTTTGAGTAGTAAACGAAACTATATCTATAATGTTATGTCTGGTTTGCAATGTAATGTAAACTCTCTCTCTCTCTCTCTTCTCGCTTCTTCTTCTTCTTCTCCTGCTACAGTTTAAAGTTAAAATTACTAAGAGAAACCTAACAACACAACTCATGGCATCTGACTCAAGAGAAAGCTTCTAAGCATAACTTCCAACTAACCCAGTCAACTCAACTCACTTATATTTGTACTATAGTGTAGAGAAAGAACATGAAACTTAGTTGAAGCTTACAAACCAAAAGTGAAAGGTAAGAAGCAAGGGGAAGTTATAATCTTGTTCTTTCTACTCAATGCACTACATACGATGATACGTTCAAGCCATATTTTCTAGAGTGGAGAGGAAAAGTAGAAGCCGAAATTCTAGAAAGTTGTGTTTCATGTTTCGCTATTTTGCACACTGTACTTATACAGCCTGTAAATGGCATGAGTGTTTCTGTACAGACAGCTCTTGAATAGTGTAAAGATATATATATATATAACATTAATATTCCTTCGGTTCTGTTACGCAAGTGGGAAGAGTGTTATATAAAACACAACAATGAGAGAGTAGTACAAGAGTATACCTTGTAGATGTTGTGTTAGAGTTTGAGTTGACAGGATCTTGAAAACTTTTTGTAACCATCATTACTCTAGTAGATATAAGCTTACAACTTGTGTATACTTTTAAAACTATTCAAATCTAAAGCTTCTTCTTCGATGTGAGTTGTAGAGCAAGAGAAAAGAAAGGAACAAGATTAGAGAGAAATTGCAATCATTCAAAGTAACTCCTTGACAGACATTTTTATGTGTACTCCTTAAAATAGTACATTAAGAAAATGAAATGTTCTCTCAGCTAGAGTTCTACCTGACACTCGTACACCTTTCACATTTTTATATAAAACATAGGGAATAAAAAAAATCCGCAACTTGCGTAGTTAATAAATGGAATAAGATGTGTGGACTACAGACATATATGTAAATTCCCTGTTTAGCTAAAAGATTCTTAGGTATAATGTAATATCACTTTCTTCTTCGTATGTATTACAATTGCTTTGGAATGTTGTTGTTGATGATGATGATATCTTGTAATGGTGTTCAGCTCAAAAACATCTATAAAAGTTATTAAATTTTCAATCTTGAGTATCAGACGCTACTATCTTTATATATAATATTGCTAAAATGAGCAATGTTATCTCCTCCTTCAATTTTTTTCAACTCATTTTTCTTCTGAAAGATATTAGAGCTGATTTGAGACATGTGTTTTCCTTTAACTTTGTAGAAGCGTTGTGTGCTATTTTCTAAAGTGAGAAAAAAGTCTTGAAAGTTTTTTCAAAGTCTAGCAATTGATCATTTGCCTTGTTGGACGTTTCAATTTCCTGGCGGGTGTCAAGTCAAGGCAAGCTAATGTTGTTTGAACTTTATGATGTCTTCTATCGTGTAGTATTAGTAATAAAGTATAAAATGGTCTCTATAAAGAGATGATGTTATATGATGCCTTTTCCCAAGAGAAATAAAAGGAGTAATAATTTTCTTAAAAAACCCCAGCTAAATATATAAAGCATGTTAGAAGCTGATAGTTTACGACTTGGGAATGGTCAGCTTTTCGATAAACGAAAGATATATATCACAATCGAAATGCAATTTAAATCAGAATTTATGTATCGTATATTATTACTCTAGTCGACAAGTTGAACTAAAACATTTTTCTTTTTATTTCTTTTTGAAACGGAACAGAGGATTTTTTCCTTCATATCATAAAACAATAGATATTTCAGTGACAAAAATAAAAATTTTTCTTGTGGGTAGACAGCTGAGAAAATGGGCAACTATAAGAAGATTGCAAAATGTAACTCTTGCTCCTATTCAAAATTACTTGTGATACATTTTATACCTATTATACATATATGTATCTAGCTCAATGTTGCAGAAGATCCAAGCTAAGATCAATATATACAGAAGATGATAGTATATGCATATATCATATATATATATATATATACAGCCACAGGCTTGCTCCTTATTTCCTCTACGTGTAATAATTGTAGTAGATCAGCCATAAAAGAGATTTATAGCAGAGTCCATACACACACCGAAAAGGATTCTTTATGATGGAGGAAGGACTTGAAGCATGTTTTAAAGTTTGGTTTTGGCAAAATTATTAGACCTTTGGAAGGGGCCAAGCCAATTTCCTTTGCACACAAACTTCCTTCTCTTCTCCATAACTAAACTCCTTTTCTTTCCTATTACGTATATATATATACATACAAACCGACTTTTAACTTTTTCCACCGTGAGTTATAGTCCTACTTGATTTTAAAGAGCGGAATGACTCAATTACAGATCATATATTATGCGATATTACACAAAGTGATAAACTACTTCTTTCACTCCTGCTCCTGCAAGCATTCTCTTTAAAGTTTATGAATCTTGCACCATATTATACGATCTATATAGACTCAGTGTAGTAAAAGAAGTAAACTCAAAAACTAAATGACTAAAAACCAACATTACATTATTACAGTGGAATCTGTCCATAATGATGAGCTAAGAAGATCTTGCTACTATAGCAGTTTTGTTTATATTGGTATTTGTCTATTACGATCTTTTTACTGATATTTCCTTTTCGGTAACGGTATTTGAATAAAAATGTCGTCTTAAGTATTGATGATTGTGAATAAGCGTAAACATATCTTTATAGAAGAATACCGTTATAGACATATTCCACTGTATATACAACTCATCTTATAGAGCATAGTTAAAACACTCACCTGACATTTTGATTGCCTCCCAATTGTCCTCAAGATTTTTCTCTTTTCTTCTCTCTTATTCCCTCAAGTTAATACTACTTAACAGTAATCTCATTTAATTTGGCACTTTTTTCTATTGTCAGATTTAATAAGCATGATATATTTTTATTAGCACTTTGTTGTGTATGTATTATAATGCTCTTAAATTGTGGTTTTTCAATCTGAAACCAACTTTTCTATATTTTTCTCTCTCTCTTTATTCCGTATATATATATGTAAAGTTACTATTACACTTTGGTTTTGATTCTCTTAAATGGAATAAAGTTCTTTCCTGTTGGTTGGTTCCTAGTTTCAAATCTTGTTAGCTCATTGCATTGTAACCCAACTGATGATGAGTTCTCTTTGCGAAAATCCTTTTCAATGATGAAAGAGAACTAGTGTGGCATCAGTCTATATGCATGCTGTGTTGTCTTCTCTCTCAACTACTATATATATACAATGTTCTATCATCATCTTGTTGGCTCTGTAAAGCAAAGGAAAACAAAATTACTGTCGTAATCGCTCAAGTACAAAGGAAAGCAAAAGAATAAGAGAAGAAGACATATAGACAAGGTAGAGAGAAAGAGAGAAAAGACTATATAGAGAGAGTCTTCCATTAGACACGGTCGTTTGTTTGCATAAACCCTGTTTCCTTCATCTCTCTTTGAACCTTTAAGGACTTAAATCGTCGACAATGGCAAAAGAAACCTTTCTCATGTGTTTTGTGTGTGTTTCCAACTCTTTGTCATATATAAAGTGAAGTTCCTCTCTTCTCCTCTTTATTTGGTTGGTAGAAGAGTATATATATATATAGATGTCATTTGAAACAAATTCAATAAAGCAATTGAGCTCTTCCTACAGCTACCACCACTTACTTACTTACTCTTCCCAAAAGCAAATCCTCTTGTTTGTCTCTTCTTCTAAGTAGTTATGAGTTAACAATATATTCACTCTCTATGCACTAAGCAACACTACAAGACAAATCAAAATATAGATGCTTCAACATAGAGTAATAACAACAGGTAGTATATATAGATGAAATACTTGAGCTAATTGTGTAAAGATATTTTTTAAACTCAGACTCACATACACATATGTACAATTGTAAACTAAAACTACGTTGAAGTATACTTTCACTTGTTACATACTATTGCTAACTTGAAGATTGGAAATGTGGAAGGTACACGAGGAAAAGGAAAAAAACTGTTGGACTTGAGAATTTTTTTGAAATAGTGTTGGAGAATGTTGATAATAGGTGTGAGAGGAGAAAAAGTTGGAGTAAGAATATTTGGAATATTAGAAAATGTTAGTAGAGTATATAATGTAGATTGAGTTCTGACTTGACATTATCATCATTATACATATATTAGAAAGACTCACATGCAGGACACATGCTAGTAACATATATGTACACGTCATGCCTTAATAGAGAAGAAGACACTGTGCATGGACTTTTGAACATATGTGTGATAATAATAATAGAGCAATATATAGTAGAGTAGTAGTCCAGGTAGAAAAATAGATACATAAAAAAATGAAAGGGTTCAGAGTCGGCTAGTATATTAATAGTCGTTTTTTGATGGTAGCGACGACAGGAGAGAGAGAAAGTTGAGTTTATAACAATTTTTCATTTTTGTCTGTACATATGTACGTTTAAGGTTTAGTATCTTAGTGGCAATAGATATTCAGTCTGTTTATGGAACGGGGATGCAAAACACTAATATGTATAGAGAATATTCCCATTTATTTAGTCACTATATCATATCATTAATAACGAAAAATAACAGTTTTCTTTTCCCAAGCTGTTAGTGTTATATATATATATATATATAAATATTAGTAGTCCGATGTTCTTAGAACAGAAATAAGGTTAGGTTAGATACGCTTCTGATCTGTTACACACGGCACGGCTTATTGTTTATTCTATTTGATATTCTAAAAGCTCATTTGTGGATTGACTGCATAGTCTTGACCCGAAATGATAATGGAGTTCGTCGATGTTCTCATGTCATCGAGTCATTTTACCAAAGTCATGAAATTTATGAGATCTTAGCCAACTGTCTTGAACTATTTGATTTGTGACTTAACTAAAAGTTCTAATATATTTATTAGTAAAAGACTGGACAATAACCTGGAGTAAAAATGCAAAATAGAAAAGCGAAACTAATTTGTAATACTAATTGAATTCTTCTATTAATATTTCTATAATCAGTCAATATACATTATCCTATGTATGCTATTTAATTTTAGGAAAGATAAACATACACTGGTAGTTGTTTAATATTTGCTGTGTGAATATAAGAGATTATTTCTCTAACAGTTGAGTAAACTATATAAAATACATAGTATACTGGTTAGCAACACATATGTACATACATACAAACACACGTGTCTGTATATAGTAATCATTACATTACATTTCTCTTCAAACATGTAATTACTCTGAAACATTTATCTCCTCTTTGCTAGCCAAACCAAACTAAGGCACATTAGTATAGAAGAATGTGATAGTGTCTACATGTTTCTTTTTCACTACACAAAAGTGATTTATACTGCTGTCTTTTCTCAAAATATTTGGACACAAAATGACTAATGATAGCCAAACACTACTGTACTACACAACTATAACCTGTCTTCTTTTCTCTACCTTCTATAACAAGACTCAACTTTGTATTTATCTTCAATCTATACATTCAAAGTTGACTGTATCTACAAACTATATGACTTTTCGCTAATAATTTGTGAGAAGTAAATGACTATTACATCAATGACACATTACATTATATGAATGAAATAGATAAGACTGTGTGTCCTTTTCCATTTCCTAAGTGCTGAGTTTTTCTACGCCCACTAAATATTGTAAAGGTTGAAGACATGTCAAGAGAGACTTTGTCTTGTCTTGACTCAAATACTCTAATGGACAACACTGCTGGCATGGCACATTATAGATGAAAAAGACAAATAGGACTTGAGTTTTGTGTTGAGTCCTCTATCGTTTGGTCGATGTGAAGAGAAAGAGCTATGCTATATATTTATATAAAGATGAGCTTGCGAAGGTGTATATGTGTCTATATCTATATATAGTGGATGACCAGTGGTTTGTAGTGTTGAAGTTGAGTCAGCTCATAAATGCAATCAACAGTAGTAGTAATATATATATATATAGTCTAGTGTTGTGTATTGTATATTGTATGCTTATATATTACATACATTGTGTGATGTTCCGATAAAAACCTTATTGATTTTTTTCTTTCATTTGAGCCCTTGTATAAGTTATATTTTTTATGCTGAGAGCGGTGATGTTTTGGCTGTAGACCAACTAGTTAACTTTTTGTTACTTTACGTTTACTCTCTCTCTCTCTTTTACTGTATAGTAGAGCTACATATTACTACATACATCAACTAGTTTTTCTTCATGGACTCTGCCATAGCATGACATTCTCCGATACAAAAGGTTGTTTGTCCTCAAAATTTCCTTTCGCCCAAAGGAGAAACTCAACATTTGAGGTTATACTACTACTACTACATGTACAGTTAGTTTAGTGTAGTGTTGCAGTAGTATATAGAAATAAAGGTGCTAAAAACGCATAAGAGAGAGTAAGCATGCTTTTACTACTGCATTACACTGGTGAAAAACTGAGCCACGCCACACATAATGTCATGCACACAGCACTTTTTTACTACTTACTACATTTATATCTTCTATATATATATGCTATACTCAAAAAGTTATAGGCTTAACAATACTCTCTCTCTCTCTCTCACCCACCGACACATCATATATAGAGTTAAAACTATGTATATAACATAAAGCTAGAGTCTCTGGAACACTAGGAGAAATGGTCGGTTCCAGTAAAAATCTAGTCAGGGGAAAGTTAGCGCAAGTCTCACTCTTTAACCTGACAACGTCGTCTGGAGAAAAGCTCTTCTCCGTCCTTACAACTAGATCCTTCATCATTTTCTAAAGAAAGTCATTAAAAAACTAGTGATCAGAAGTAGTAAATATGAAAATGAAGCTTGTATGTAAATGGTCCATTGAAATGTAATGAAAGTAGTTATATTAGCTTAGTCTCAAGACAAATAGAAACCGGTAGCCATCCTTTTATTTGACTATAACTACCCGGACTCGACCTAACACGGAGAACTGGAGGATGAATACGAAAATATATAGGGACTCGGGAATTATATATAAGGTGAATCAAACTTTATATGTACATTGTACTACTATACTGAAAAACGATGGTGTGGCTCCAACTCCAACATCTCTCTCCTTTGTCTCTCTCTTTCACATCACACTCTACTCTCACTCACTCTCTGTACTGTGAAAACCTTTTTCGGTGTTTGTGTCCTCTCAGTTTTGTTTCGGTCATTTAGTTCCTGCACATCCAACTCGTCAGTTGTGTTCTCTTATCCGTTGTTTGTAGAGGTTCGTCGTCGCTCTTCGGTATCATTTCGTTGCTCTTGTCTTTTTCTTCCTTATTTCTATCAGTTTAGTCCCGGGAAACTAAAAAAAAACTAACTAACAAGACAACAAATAGCAAAGAAAATTCACGAAGAGTTCTGTTGAACAACTCATTGTTGTGACCACATACTCTACTTACAAAACTTAGACTTGATATATTACTACTACGTTCAGAGTTTTTTTTTTGCAGCGGGACTCCAGCATCGTCTGTGTGCCCTGCCCTTATATACTAACTCTCTTCTAAAGAGCATTTTACAAAAAAATCAACTAAATCTCAACCATTTCAGTTTTATATACAGACAATCCCTCAAGTCTTCAATTTAAAGGTAAGTAATTGTTTTAAACTTTGATTATAGTATAGTAAAAGAATAAGTTGTAAGAAAGAAAGTCAACTTTCTCCTCAGTAACGTCTTAGCTATATGACTATATACTCACATACTATATACGTTTAGTTCATACATCATATGTCTATGCGTCAAGCTACTATATATATATATATATGTATATATATATAGTACAGAACTATATATCAATCGGAATCATTTGTGTTAATTCATTAGTAGATTCATCGTCAGTTTTTTTCTACAAGATGCTACACTAGACGTCCTTGATTTGTCTCTTCACTTTGACATTTTCACTGCTAGAAGCCAAAAGTAGTAACTATAGTTTTCTTTTTTCATTAACAAGTTACATTGCAAGTTATAAAAAGTTAGTATGATGCGATGTAATGACACAGCTGTAGTAAGTAGTAATCGTAAGTGAGTTGAGTCTCGTCGTTAGTCGTCATCAAAAAGTTCAACACAGAGTGTATAGTACAGTTGTGCATTGTTTGTCCAATAGCATTTTTCACTATTAAGTGAGTGAAAGAAGCATTAGATTGTGCAGTACATGTAGAAATTTTGTAGTGGAGAGTTAGTAGTGAGACCCAATGAACTTTTTTCTTTTTTCCATGTTCCATTTATCTGCACCTAGAATAGCAGCTAAAAGCTAGGCAGAGGGCAAGTTCGCTATCGATTACTCTTCCTGGGCTTTATACGTACGCACAACAGTGGTAGAGTAGTAGTGTTGGGTTGGCTACATATATAAAGTAAAATACTAGAGCCAAAAACTTTGGTAAGGACTTGAAGTTATAGTAGAGCTCTGTACAACACAATGTTCTGGCTCCTAGTTCTCTATTGCCCAAATGGCGTCGCATCAAAGGCACCGCTATGCTACTATACAACTTGTATGGTATAGAAATGGGATACATTTGTGTGATGCTAGGGAAGAGAGAAAGAGTAGAAAGAAGCATCAGCTGCTGTTTTTAGTATATCTTCTTACTGCAGTATTTCTTTCTGTAGAAAGGAGTTGTCTTCTTTCTCTCTCTCTCTCTCTCTCTGCTAGTTTCAGAAAAATGTGGAATCCATGCCAAAAACGGAAAAGAGAGAGAAAGAAAAGAAAAATGCACGAGAGGAAGGACAAGACAGGACACTGAAAGTTCTTTCTCTCAATTCTTCTCTGTCTTAGAGAGAGAAGACGTGTAGCATTCATTTTACTTATGTGTGCTAAAGATAGGTGCATGAAGGAGTGTTGGAAATGAGTCAAATGAGAGAAAAGGTCATTTTAGTGCCAGGAGAAAATTAGTTGCAGACGTTATAGTGATGTAGAGTCTACACTGTATAGGTTATATATTGAAATAATTGATTCAATGTAATGTAAATCCGAGTGCATGATGCATTGCATCAATATGAGATACACATCAATAAAAAAAATTAGTTGAGTACCCTTCATATAGTAACATAAATATAAAAATCTATTTCATATGCAGCTGTAGGGAGCTCGGTCTCTATTTTATATCTTGATAAAAAAAATCAGGAAAAAATTTGAGTAGAGAGCCTTTTGGAGTCGTCTGCTGGCTGCTGCTATATTCAAAAATACACCTATCCTGAAAAAATCCCCTTGTGAATTTCAGGAGCTAGTGAACTGTACAGCTGTAATCAATATTGTTGTAGACACAAAGCATATTTCTTTTAGTCTAGGCTCTCTCTTTTACTCTTTCACAGCATGGCGATCTAGAGAGTAAAAGAGAACAGGAGGTTGTTAATAATTCTCTACTTCACATCATATCGCACTTTTTTGATTTCTTTCCGTCTGATTGTGAGAGTTGAACATGAAATATTATTCTGCATAGACCTCTATATTATTTTTATACTTTATGATTACGACTACATGTTACCATAAACTAAATGAGAAAGAGAGAGAAGCTCGCAATAATTATGTGTGCTAGTTTAACGATTTTGTTTCACATTTGAGTCATTTTTAAGCCGATGACTACAAGGAACCAACGACTGCAGTAGGTGACAATAAACTACAATTTAATACTTTCCAATCCTGTTATCCAATTCCAAGCTAATTAAGAACTAGAGTTATTAGTACCCACTTATTTTCTTTCTGTGTGTACACTAATAATACTCAACTAGCACAAAAAGTGAGTCAGAGTATTTACCCTTTTTTCTAACAAGAGCTTGCAACTTGCAACAAAAATCAATAATCTTTAGGCTACCTTACTTTATCGAGATTTAAATCAAATGAGCGTGTGTCCACATATGATAAATTGCATTCAACTTACGATCGGACCTTTACCTTTTTCCCACTGTGAGATCATTTGAGTTTCATATATGAGAAACAAGGTTTGTATACTAAATCGTCGGCGACTATGGTACACGCGTTGATTTTCATGATGCAACTCAACTCTCTTTAACTTTTAGAACTGCTCTACTCAACATACACACACGGTCTTGTGTGTGTGTTGAGACTCACTCTGTGACATAATATAATACCATATAGTATATAACTCAAGAAAAGAGAGAGAGGCAGGAACAGAATAAATAGTCATGGCAAAAGTAATATAGTTTCCTATAGTCTTTATATATATACCAAAAATTATGAGTCGACTACTAATGCGTGTAATGTCATGTTGACTGAGATATATAACTAATAGTACAGATACTCAACTCTTTGTCCCTTGGCAATGTATATGTATGCTATTTCAAATATCAAACTTTAGTTTTATATACCTACTATATAGAAAGAGTCAGTGTGCTGCATACAAAGTGACACATATATATATACTAAGGTGTGTGTTCCATAGTTACATGTGCAAGTCATTTGATTGAGTTAAACATGTTCATATAGCACTATGATAGGTATATATATTCTTCAACTAGAGAAACACATTAAAGTTGGAAAGGGAAGGAAGAAAGTGCTGTAAATATACAGGATGTAGTGTGAAGTGAAACCCGGCTGCTCGTTTCTATTTTGAGAGAGAGATGCTTCATGATTTATACGGATTTATGAAAAGTCGACAGTGACAGTAGTATGTACAGTAAAGAAACGAAGAAGCTCGGGTTTTAAACTTGTTAGTATATACCACACCAGTCGTCATATGTAAAATGTATATATGTAGGTATATAGTTGCAAAAGAGTAATATCTATAATCCTTATCTCTTGACTATAGTAATTACACTGAGAGTACAAATAATAACTCAATGGCAGACATCATTTAGATTTGCTTTAAAACAACATTTTCACAGGCGATAAGTTTCATCTTTTACACAAGGATTATATATATAAGAGAAGTACACTTGTAAATTTTTCTTTCTAATCACTACTTTCATGAAAGGTTTGACTTTGGTATCATCGCGTCGAATGAAGAAGAAGATGAAATTAGCATTACAATAGCAAGATCAAGAATTCATACAAGGGATCATTGGGTTTAAACTGAATAGGAAGTATAACATATATATATATATATATATAGAAAGCAAAGAGCCTTTATAATAAAAAGGTAAAAGGATTTCAAATATAGATCAGAATACAAAAGGCCAAGAAAAGGCTTCTATTGTAGCTTTTTCTAGGGAACATCAAGAATAGCTCTAGTCTACTAACACACACACACTACAACTGGCTACAGAAGAAAAGGCTTTTGGCACTTTTTGGCATTTCTTTTCTTGCGAAATAATGTTGAATGTAGGTTTAGAAAGTAGACGGGAAGGAAGTAGTCAGTCTCAAGAAGTTTTCTCCTATATATGCTTATTGACTGAATATCAAGTTTTTTGGGTTTAGTCAAGTGAATTCTTACTGTATTAGAAAGAAAAGGTATTTTCTTATATTAGCACTATCATAGCCAGCTTATAGCTCTTGTCATAATATATATATATATGACTCACATAAAAGTCAACTTATGGTGTACAAGAGTTGAAAAATTGTCATTTTCAATTTTTCTAGATGCTTCAAAAAGTCGCTCAAAGCTTAAGTAGTATATCAAAAGCAGTTAAGCTCATTAAGTTCTACTCTATATAGTTTCTATACACATGTTTTTACATGTTGAAATGTTCTAGAGTAAAAGTCAAAAATGTACTTGATAGATATTCTGTCAGCGATCTCATTGTCTTTTTTCTCTACTTTCATCATCTCGTTCTCTCGCACACACATTATTGTAAGTAATTTTGAGACAAATAGAAGAAGAGAGAAAGGTTGTTCTGATGATTCTCAAAAGTTGCTTGCGGCCTCAACTCAAAGAGTTAAAACCTAAAAGAACTCTTATAAGAGAGAGTAAGAGAAGTGTAACAAAGTGCGTTATTAATGACTGTGAGGGAAAAGGAGAAAGAGAGTTTTTGAAGTAAAAGCTGTTAAATCCTGCTTCCTCTCATATATGTTAGAGAGTTATGGGTTACTCAAATACTATCGTATATATAGCTCATCATTAGTATTAGTAGAGTGTCGTCCTGTCTTATAGAATGTAAACGATAGTGGTTAGAGAAAAGGATTTGAAAAATTGATTGAGCTCCATAACACAAAATGTCTTTTGAAAACTACATTTCGACAAAACTTGAGTTGCGAGAGAGCCATGTCACACTTTTGAGTAGGAAAATTATATATATGTGATATATATACGCTATTAGAGCAACATTAGTAAAAAAAGAATTTATTTGAAAAGAAAATTCACTCTCCCGTTCTTTTGCAACCAACAAAACTTTTTTCATCTGAGGTGATGTATTGCACCTAGAAGAAAAAACACATATATCAATGCAAGAGTGAACAGTTGTGTTGAACAAACTCAGAAGTTAAAATAGCAAAAAGAGCTCCAGACGCAGCAGAGGCTCACCGTCATCATATATCAATCAGTTCAAATGTGTATGTATCTTCACTATACTTCTATCACTTACTACTTTAGTATTATAGAGAAGAGTAAACTCTTCAATTATCAACTGTCTCCATTTCAATTCGTTACAACTAGATATATATATCTATAGCTCACATAGACTATAAAAGTATATATATATATATATGCTATACATTCCATAGAGCATAGGTTGACTTAATCTACACATAGGCCGTGCAATACTTAAATGTCTAAGATTACTCAATTTCAATTGCCAAGAAAATTAATGGCAAGGAATTCGTCTTGATGAAATGCCCTTTGACTTGTCGCTTCATGAGTCAGAAGAAAACTATGCGTAGTACATAGTAACGGCTCTACCATTTACTATACAAGTTTGATCATTAGTTTTCTTCATTCAATGTGACTATATATCTAAATTGACAACAAATGTTATTGATTTTAATTTTCAATGAGTACACGTTTTTAGGAGGAAAGGGAGAACAAACCGGCAATTGAAACGATGAATGTCGTGGTAAAAAAATGTTTATGAAATATGAACAGGGAGTTGATTATTAGGAGCGCTTGTGGTTGGTTTTTATGACAGAATGTTTTTGACACAAAAGTCAACTGTAGTCGGCAATTACGCATTCTTTCTAAAAAATTTGGTAGCAAGACATTTATAGAAATGCTAGTATTAAAATATACAGTAACAGTACACTATTAGCTAAAAAAGCATTCAGCTTACGTGTAGCGTTTTGAACTGAACACTTAAAAATTCTTAGTTCGACTACAACCTGTAAAATTTTTAACTGTAAATGTATATGCTCAATTAGGTTACAATAATCAAAGCACTTAGTGTGTTATTATAATGTCATTCAATTCCGAGCATAGTGAGGACGCTTACTAGTTCTAAGACTAAAGTACTACATAAATATCCAACACAACACTAAACTCAACTTACATATTACCTTGTTTGCTCTCATACTTATACCTGTGTTCATATTTACGTACTCCCTTCTTTTTCCTTTGAGAGCCACATTGATAATATATTGATATTGATTTGTATGATATACGCAGTCTTTGAAACTTTGGGCTGAACTCTTTAAATGTTAAGTTGAGTGGCAATCAAAATAATTAATTAACTATGATATTCTTCAAATAGACATTAAACTAAATAACAATTGAAATTGAATACAAAGTCAATTATATTGTCATATTATTACTTTTTATTTATATCACGTCATTCCATCAAGAGGAGAGACAGACATTCATTAATTGACATTATGACTTTTTATACCCAAGAAATGTCAAAGTTAATAGCATTAAAGTGTCTTGAGTAATTCGTAGAAAATCTATTTTTATTTGAGTGTGTAGTCGTCGTCATCATTATTTGTTTGCTATATATATATTGAGCAAGACAAATAAAATATTTTTATTAAAATGTCACCGAGCCAACGTCAATTTTCTTCTGATTGTATCCTCTCATTGAAAAGGATTTAATTCATTAGAGTACATTTGAGTGTTCTGCGAACTTGTATATAAATCACTTACTAAAAGTTGTCATTGACAATTTGAATAAATATGACGTGTGTTCTTTACCACAATTCGGACAAGTTGAATATCCAGAATTCTCTAAAGATACATTTCTAACAAATAAAACAACTTATTTGTTTCAAATTTATTCTTCATACTACGCATATAATTTCTAAATTAAACCACTTCACCTCTCTCAACTTGTTTCTAATTTGTAATGTGATATAGAGGTATAAAATCCATGACAGCCTCATGTCTCATGTCAGCTATGGCAAATTATGTTTACACTGACAAAACCTTAAGTTGCATTCCTGATTTGTTTGGGAAGAGCCAGGAGCTCTGTGCTTCCGTGTATTTAGATATATATTATAAAAACTCTAACTTATAAAGAGCTAGGAAGATAGAAACAAAAACTGACTGTATATATGTTAGCACAGAGGGTAATATTATACTTTGTGAAATGTATCCTATCCAGGAAGAAGAAGTGGTAGACGAAGAAGCGGAAGAAAAACAAGATTTCATAAAGTTACAATCTACCTTTAGACACAGATACACACAACTTTGGTTTCCGCTCTCACTCTTAAAAGGAATAATATAATATAAATTTTTGTCGCTATGTAGATTCACAATTTCACAGACTTTACTGATCTGGTTACCGTCTATATATAGTGCAAAAAATATAGTAATATAGCATCCATTTCATTTCTTACTTAGAGACTCGATGTATTTAATCTCTTTACATTTATTGTGCAATATGCTATATGTCATTAGGGCTCTCAAACGTTAGAGAGAAATGAAAAGTGCACTATAATCATATTGCATATTATATATTGTATTCAAAGAGTTTCTCTGTCATGTCAGAAAGTTGGAAGAGAGCTTAGAGCAGAGTATGATACTAACTATAAACTATTGCTAGAGTACACATACATAAAAGAAAGAGAGAGAGAGTCTTCCTTGAAGAAAGTTTACGCTACATGCACAAACTACACAAGAATGGTTTTTATCGTAAGGATATGTATGTGTACAAGTAATACAACTCTGGAAGAAAACTCTTTCCATCTTCCATTATGTTCCTTTCTCTCTCTCTCTCTCTGAAACTCAATATGAAACTATAAAGACGATGTGTATTATATGGTAGAAGTATTGTTATTACATTGTATATGTAAAATGTAAGAAAAAAGGAAGAGTGAAAAGTCATTGTATCATTGCATTAGCTGGTTTCCAACTTTTCATTTATGAGGTATAGGTATATAGAACGAAAAAAAATATGTAATGTATTCTTATTGATACAAATAAAATACGATAGCAAATATAAAGGTAGAATATATATATATATGTATATATTTGCATAATTGGTAATGTTATAGCTTGTCTTTAATTTAAAACTAGTCATATGATGGAAGAAACTCAATATGAAATTTATGTGTCTGCTCAATTAAAAGGAGTGTAGTCTTTACTATTATATAAATCTACAAGTATTTAATAGAGAATCAAGTATTAGCTACAATGAAAGAGAGAGAGCTGATGCTATTATTTTAGAAAGAGTATCAAGTATCACTGCCATTATAATATCGCTTTTGATCTCCTTCTTGTAACTTTCCAAAGTGTGTATAGTATAAGTACACTCTATCTCATTTCTCCTCTTCTTGAAATTGGACTAAGCTCACTTATGTACGTATATATCTAGCTATATATCTATAGCAACCGTATATATATATAACTACAATAATATTATTGAAGACTTAAAAGTATTATGGGCATTGTGCATTTATCTCTATTGAGCACCATGAGCCACAAATGCATATAGTTTGTTTCAGACTCATTTTAGTATTGTGACTATTGTATGTATTTATGTAGCCTTTTTTAAGCATTTGTGATGCTGAGTCATAAAAAGTAAGTTTCTTTTTTTGAACTATAAGAGTGTATTGATCGACTCGGCATAGCATAAAATGTATATTAGGGTCTAACACACTTGCACTATATATATATATAGTTTTGATCTAGCTTTTCTAGTGTTCCCTACGGAAACGAGAAGTATATAGTAGACGATTTTCTCTTGTGAATACTTTGCAAGAGAGAGAGAGAGACGGATCAGTAGGAAGTAGTAATGCATTTGCATTCTGATGTAGTGAAACAAGTTGAGTTCATAATACTTTGTGTGCTGAAACTGATATTATTTGAGTTGCGTAAAATGTTGTGTGCTATAGATTGAGATGAGAGAGAGAAAATAAAATAAAAGGAGTTTTTTCTCTTTTTCTTCTTCTTCGTCGTCGTAGTAGATATATAGTGCTATTATGGAAAGAGATAAAAAGAAAGAGATAGACGGAAAGAGTCAATAGTTCTGAACATCCGTATATATATATACACATATACAACTCTATGCTCTGAGTAGATTGTAATAACAAAAAAGAAAAGAAATAATTTCTGATTACAGATTCCTATTTCCAGCAGATATTTTGTATCGCTAGTGCTAAACCAACTACACGCTACACTATATCTATCTATGCAGCATCTCTCTCTGTGTATATAATGCAATTTATTGTAGAAATCTAATTTTATTTTCAAACGTATTGGTTTTGTAGTCATCCTCTTATTTCAAACTTTGTCAGTTTTCATATTAGTACGAGAAGAAGAGAGAGAGAGTGAGAGAAGTGAAGTGAGGAAATAGTGTGCAGATCTAGTTTTGGAAGTTTGGTTGATTGTAGATTAAATTAATCGATAGGAGCTCGTGAGTCTCTTTTCACTTTCCTTTAGCGTAGAGTACATTAGTAGTAGTGTTGATATGAGAAAACTTGTTGTCGCTTCATTTCCTTGAGTGGCGGAAATTTCATTGAGGCTAGTAGTTTTATCATGTCTCAAAGTCATTAGCTCTACTCTTGACTATTATTATGACTATCATATATAGAAAAGTATTTGATTGGAAATCTGTGACAGGTTTGATGGGCATTTTGTAATTATTATTATTATTTTAGCTACCATTGCCATCACTCATATAAACTTTGTAGCACAACTTTTATGTCTTGAACTCTTGATCGTGTTAATATTAACTCTATCAGAAGGACTCCAGACACAACTGATTTGTTGGAAGCTCTTGCTAGACATTAAGTAAAGAGTAAAATTGCTATTTAATAATTTAAACTGTAAATAATTCACTCGCTCAGTACTCGTTGTCTCCTATCTCTCTCTTCAAGAACTTCATTGCTATTTGCATCTTGCTCCTGTATATATTATATGATATATACTTAATATATTCTAGAAAGCTATCTCACATTAAAACAAAAAATATGGTGAAAAGTAGACATGCAAGTTTAAGTTCAGATGAGCTTAGTAACAAAGTTTGGCTCATAAAATAGAAACGAAGATGAGTAGCATGTCAAGCATTATATATCATGTGTGTATGTATAGCTTATTTATAACACACGTGTACAAATTGTGAGTAAATTGCTTAACTTTCTCCTCTCTTGTATAAAACAGTGCCTAGTAAAAGACTCACATTATACAAATATCATACAATATGCACCAGACGAGTGCATAATTTACACGAGGTTTGCACGGAATTATGTATTTATGTAATCTAGTGTACATGTATATAGATAGTGTACTACGTTGTGTGCTTTTCAACCTCAATTTTACTACTTTGCTACAACACTTTAGTGGAGAACTATCTCTCTTCTCTCTCTCTCTGGTTGTTGTCTTTCGTCCAAAAACTTCTCACTCATCGCTCAATATTTATATGTATATACATATACATATATACCAAACCACAAAATATTATATAGTCTCTCTGCATAAAATTTCATTCAACAAAATGAACTTTGCTTGGTCACTTTTTATGATTTTGGCAGCAGTGTAAAGGATAGAGTAGTATAATAATTTTGCATAATGACTCCAATATTTTGGAAAGGGTTCCTTCCTTCATTTGGCCAATTTCCATATTTAGAAAATGAAGTTGGGGTAAACTCTAATTTGATGAGACTAAGCTAAGCTGAGGAGAGTTGAAGTTTGTGTTGTAAAGAGAGAGAGAGAGAAAGAAGATTTGTATGGAAATGACGTAATTGTATATATAGTAGAGATTTTGGATATTGGAAAAACTAATGTTATAAGTCTATATAGACTTGTATGCACATGTTTCTTCTGTGTAATGTAGCCGATTTCCTAAAGATAAAAATGATTCAGGAGAGATGAGGAAAAGGAGTTTGTGTGTATAAAAGAATATTATATAGTTGTAGTATAGTTGTAGTGTAATAAATACATGTTTCATGTTCCATGCCAAATCATCTATGGTAATGTTTCTTTTGCTATCTCAAATCTTCTTCTCTTCTCTTCTATCTGTCGCCCAAGTCTCTAGGCTGAAAATTCACTGAAGGTGACATGAAATCAACATATGGAAATAGTTTTTTCCACTACTCTCTTATGATTTCAACTGCTATGCAAAATTAGTTTAGAACTTGTTTAATATATAGTGACTAATTTTAAATCTTGAAGTAATCTCTACAAAATCTAATGTATGTTAACTGCTCTGTTAGACCTACTTGAGAACAGCAATCAGCAACACATTCGTATATATATATATATACTTTTTGTGGAAGCAACAGTGTGAAAAGTTTCACTTTATTACATCTACTCAACTTGCTCTGTAGTAAATATAGTGTGACAATGTTTAGCTCTTGACATTTGAATTACTTGTGAGAGAGTTGTATAGTCACCATAATCATGTTGAGAGTTTATAAAACTAAAATATGTTGGTAAAAAAACTAAAATTCCTCAGTGTTCCTCTCAAACTCTTTTTATTTATAGCGTAATTTATCTTGTAAAAACAAGGATTCAGTCCTAATTTAATGGTAAAGGTGTCAACATTTCAAATCTGTCATATATATGCTCATATGAAACATATATAGAAAAGTGTCAATGAAATGTAGATATCTGTTTTTTATACCAAAATACTTAAACTCGTGGCGTCTTTTCTTATATATGAAGCTTTAGCTTTTACAGAGATTGAGATGGGTAAATGAAAATAACTTCGAGTTCCAACATTTACATTCAGAATTACACATGTCACTTGACGTTGCGTTGTCGTGAAGCCCGACTTGTGTTTCAGTTTGCTCATATGGTGGAAGGAATCCTTGTAAATGAGTCAAGTCAGGTGGATGACGATTGCGATGTCATGTCAGAATTGTCTATGATATGAGACGCACAAAATTGTTACTAACATATGGCTTAACTCATATTTCAAATGTCTATTCAAAGTAGGAAGAGATTAAAATGATTATTTTTTTGGGGTTTAATAATTGCAAGTAATAAGTAAAGATTTGCATTTTAGCACAGTGTAAATTGCTTCTACCACATAGAAAGAAGCTTAGTCATCTTCCTCAAGAACTCACAAACTCAAGTGAACTCACGGCAGCATCATTCAACATAACATTATATAAACACTAAAGATAGTGTAGCTATATACATACAAAAATTTTGCGTCTGCAGCTATTGCCAAACTAACTCAATGTCACATTTTAAACTCTAAAGTTCATCTTTTCTATCTGCATAGCTCTTTTAGTATAATTCTTTTTGCAATAAAATAATTGGCATAAGAAATGTATCATATATGAACACACGTCCTGCAATTGATTTTCATTAATCATTAAGGTAGTCTTATGAGTATAGTGTTAATATAAAAATGAAAGATTTGATAATGAAGTTTAGTTCACGTTTTTCCCTTTCATTTGATCTCTCTCTCTTTTCCTCACCTCAACAAAGTAATAAGACTAAGAAAAAGTAGATGAAGTAATGGCACGATCAAAATGTGTGTTTGTGCTCGTCTCTACGAAATAGTTGAATAGATGTACTATTTTTCCTGTACTGTATATATATATACTATCTACAACATTAGATGTGTTGAGCTCGTAAATGCAATGTCTTTTGTAGTTGATTGAGTGATGGTCTTCTTCAGACTGAGAGAGTGGTATGAGAATGCTATGCTTCTTTAGAATGAGAAAGAATTTCATTACGAGAGCTATGCTCTCTCTCTCTCTCTCTCTCTCTGACATATTACCATTCTTTTTTGGCTTGACTGCTATATACCGACTGTCTTCGTGTCTGCCTCTCTCCTACTTATTTCAACTAGTGAGTTTTTTCTTAGAGTTGTTCATATATGCATGTACGTATAAGTATATAACTCCTACATTTTCAAAAGCATTGCCATATTGCTCATAAAAAGGTATAGGGAAGCAAGTGTTGATGAGCTTACAGAGCTGATGAAGAATTTTTGGCAGAGTAGGTATTGAAACGGAATGATGATTGATGAAACTATTGCATTGGAGAGCAAGGAAAAAATATATAAGATTGAGCCCATTAATGAATGAGAAAGTGTGTGAGGATGTAAATGCAGCTTCATCTTTTCTTTTTCAATCTCTCTCTCTCTCTCTTCGTTTTATAACACTATATCGTTTCTTTATTCCTTCGTGCATTCGACACATTATATATATAGTATACATATATAGTGCACTGCATACGGCAGCTGTCTACATTAAAGCTACGAGAGAAAGTTTGAATAAAGAATATACTACTACATCAGTAGGAAGGGAAAGAGCTGGAATTTGGAAGTTGGTTGATCTTTCGTCTTTGATATATTAGATGAAATATGATATTTTATGGGCATATATATATGGTGTATATATAGATAACGTACATTTTCTCAGCAGTTCTATATGCACATCATGTATATTATGCAGCAAAAGAGAGAGAGATAGGAAAATTGTGTTAAAGAATTTTCTACTCATGATAAACTAAAGTTTATAAGAAAATATGTATAGTATACCGTATTTTCTTGATTAAAAGCCGAGGCTTCTATTTAAATCAGGCTTTAACTCTCTAGCTTAAAACTGAAAAACTGACTTGTATTCGATAGCGGCTTCTAACCAAAAAAATACGGTATACTGATATAATAAGAACATGACATTAAGTATATAATGTTGGAAACGATGTATGAATAAATATGTATATACTCACCATATATACTACTTAATACATGTAGTATGAAAAGAGTGCATTGCATACACACTACTATACTTATTGTATAATATATTATAGAAGAGTTAGAATATAGAAAAGAGTTGTATGTCGGCTTTTCACTAAAAGTGTAAGTGGATGTGAATATTGTTTCTTCACTTTACATCGAGTTAAGGAAGAGAGCTTATAATAGTTTATATATGAAGCTATACACACTAAACCAATCCTTTCCTTTCTCTTTGTAGCCATTTGCCTATTTATTAAGTTCAAACTCTATGAGTCGAGCATACTATATAATCTTAGCATATTGCCGAAACACACACACAAGTCATAGAAAAAAATTGGTGTGATGGTGGAACGAAACATAAAGTTATTTTTACTAAAATTTTGTAATTGGGCTCTAGTTACATTTACTACTTGCAACCAAGGTAGACAGTAGCAGTAGCAGTACTGTAAAGAATTTTATATGTAGTGCGGTATACATATATTTTGTATTTTTTACAAAATATCTTTATACATTCTTTTCTAAGAAGTGAATGAAATATATATATAATATTGTGTTATACAAACAGCTAGTGAATAAGTAAAGCTTAGCTCATACGTTGAGTTAAGAAGAAGGATTTGTGTTATAATATCCTGCCTTGTGCTTGCTTTCATGGTTAAGAGATATATTCGGGGATATTGATGTGAGGGTGGCTTGGCTTGGTTCGGCTTGTGGAAGTAGTGGGTCTCTCCGATTTTCGGATATTCCGAGTCCTAACTTTTCGTCTATACATATATACATTGTCATGCTTAAGACAAGTTTTTGAGGGCTGGTTTACAAGAAGTAGAGAAGAGCTGAGCAAGTGCGACAAGTTCTATGCAGCAAAAAGCAAGGAAGCAAGTAAGGAAAGTATATGACGATCCGGGTAATTTTGCTTGTTCGGCTCGCATTTCAGTAGAGTATGTGGTGCTGCTAGTTGCACTTGGAAGCAGAGGATAGCACGCAATTTTTTCCGTTGTCGCTCATTCACTCAGTCTCTCTATTCGTTTTTCCTACTTCTTTTTCTCGTTTTCCCACGGTCTCTTCATCATCATTGTCGGTCAACTCTTTTCTCTGTCTTCGTTGTCTGTGTGTCTCTCACTCTCAACAGTCTTAGATTCAGATTCTATTTTCTCTGTTGTCTGAGTCTCTTCTTTCAGTTCAGAGAGAGGCACAGTAACAAGTTTTAGTTTGTAGAGTGTCGTCGTCTCATAATAACTTGTGTGCCGGCAAAAAAACTTGTGTATCTCTCACGAGTCACAAGTTGAATTTAAAATACGACAAAAGTTTTATACTAAAGGGATTCCTAGTCGTTCCAAGAAACGTCCAAGTGAGCTAAAGATATACATTTTATACTACTCAGATTTGCTAAGAAATTTTATACTTACTCTATTTGATACAATATGGTGATGAAAGTCATGAGAAAATTGACTTTGTTGTTATGTAATGTATGAAGCCGGCTACTCATTATTCTGCATCATCTTGATCAATTGATTTGATTCTGAACAGTGAGTTATTGTTGGAAGTCAATGTGCTATTAATTAAAGTTGTTGTTATTGGAAGTAGACAAAGTTGAGTTAAAGTCTTGTTAATTTCACCTTTAAAAAAATCAAATGCTGAGAATGCGGATAAATGTTATAGGAGAGTTTAGATTGTTAGTGAGTGAGTGATTGAGTTGAGTGCGAGCGAAAAGAGCTAAGAGCAAAGATAATCGTCAGCAATAAATCAGCAAGAGAAGAAGAATATATAGGAGAGAAGAAGAGTATATAGTGACGAGTAGAAAAAGAAAAACGGAAGAAGTAAAAGTAAATCTAATCTGCTCGGTTGTTCTCTCTCTCGCTCTCTCTGTCTTCATCTTTTTGTGTCTGTGTTGTTGTAGTTGTGTTACAAACACATTTTTCAATTTCGAGTTTTCAGTCTACACTCTACACTTCTGCAGCTTAATATAGTAGAGGCAACACAAAAGGCAAAACGACGACTACCACTGCTATTCTGTCGTGTGCTTCTCACCCCGAAATACCCTTTGGGTAAGCAATTAAAATGAGTTGACATATTTTAAGAAAAATTTTTAAAGGTTATCATTATTTCAAGTGAAGACAGATGAGATAGAGTTGTCTCATTGTAGAAGAGAAAAAGGTCTCATATGGGGAAATGTGAGACTTTGGTGTAGAGTAATGTTACAGTTGTGCAGAAGTGACTTGTTATATACCTTTAGGAAAGAAACTTGTCGAAAAGAGTGAGACAAGAAAGTAATTGGTTTAGATACTTGGGTGCAAATTTAGAGCTAAATTGCTATATAAATAAGAACTGAACTACTTACGGCAAAGCTTTATATCTCTAAACATTTGGCACCTTGAGAGCAACAATAGTGTATTATATAAAAATATGAGCATGTGTGTCATGTTATGTATATCTAGTGTAAGCAGAGTCTGGCTTGGAATTATTGTTACAGACAGACAAAAAAGAGTAGCATCAAGAATCACAAGTTAGAGAACAGTAGTTATAGCTTTTCATATTTTATGCTTTCATAGTATATATTATGGCATAATGTATTTAGATGAAAAGAGAGAGATGCATTATACATTTTGTTTAAGAGAGAAAAAAAAACGGGAAGGGAAGCCGTCGAAAGTTAGGCACGTGTCCTTTCACAGACATTCTCATCACATCTGTCGTTTCCATCAGCTGTTCCCAAAAATACGAAGGGTTTCTCTCTCTCTTCTTAATGCTCAGAAAAACCCAAACAACACTACTAATGTAATAGAAATATGAAAATATATTCTCTTCTTTTATATTCGACTCAACGCATATATATATATATAGAGTAAATTGACAGTGGCACGAGCCAAGCTGCAAGTCTGGAGAAAAAAGGGAACAGGATTTACTACTATTGCAACACAACAAACTAATAACTCTAGCTGTCTATTAAACATAGACGGAGAGGCAAGCATTCACTTAAAGCCCTCCGTTCCCTTTTTCCTTTCATCAGTTTTAAAGGGCTGTGCAAAATAAAAATTTGAACTTGAGAGAGCATATAGAGTCTAGACATAAATATTAAATGTGTGTGTACCCTTGTTATAATTCCTATGAGAGAGCGAGCCGAAATTCAGTGCAATGCTCCCTGGTTTTCTCTCTTTTCCCCTTTTGTATAGGGTATAGAGAAAAAAAAATTAAGGTCTGTAACGGGTTTTGACCGTTGAAGTTATGTTATTATCTTGTTGTACAACACCAAGCCAAGCCAGATGTTTAGAAAAGATTTCAGTTTAGTTGTGACTGCCAAAGAGTCGTCAAGACATTTTAGTACTTAGTTATTATCCCTTATTTTTACCTCATTCATTTATTACAGTTTTTAGTTTGAGCCTAAGAAGAAGAAGATTTTCAGTTTGATTCATTTTTGATTTTCTTTTTAAAAAATTCTTATCTAGTCTATAGAAAATTAAGCTTTGTGAGTCTAGTCAACAACAAGTTTATAAAACGCAATACGGAAAAAAGTGCAACATAGTGAAAACTTAAACGGTATATATAAATTTTTATATTATCTCATTATATTTACCTTCTACAGTTTACTATATATACACTTTCAAGTGTATACTATGTGTTATGTGAGCTGGAATCCTTGAAGGAAGACAATAATTGAAAGCTCTGTCTCACTAGTTCTTCATGTTGGTTGCACTGGAAAGGTTTGTTTTAGATTATTTCCTTTTGAGTGAGATTCTAATAACAATCCTCTCTACTAAAACTTGAGTGAAGAAACTAACATTTTCTATCTAACTATTTTAACTCAGCTTTTTTCTATATTCTCTATTCCATATCTTGATCAATCAATATTAATGGACTATATAATGCATACATAATTAGCAAAAAAAATCTTTATATGTATAGATATATATAAATATATAGTTATAAACGAAAATTCAAAAACGCACAAGAAGAAATATAGTTTAGACAACCTGCATTATTACTACCATTAGCCTTTCCTATGCTAGATAGTTTATAGCTAAAGTCAAGGAGAAAGTTGTAAATGTTGGAGAGATTTAGCGTGTAGCATTAATCATGATGTTGTGAGCTTAGATATATATATAAGAGATCTATATATCTATAGTATGTATGTCTCTATGTTGTTGCAATTTTCATGTGCACAACACACATTTTGTGCGAAAGGTGCACTTTAGATAAATGAAGCCCATCTGGGTGCTCTTTCATAATGGAAGGCAAGACTTGAGAGAAGAGTTGAGGAGAAATAATATGGTTGACTTATATTTTCCTCTTCTCTTGTATAATGCAATGTGTGAAGCTTTCTAAGCCAACTCTCTCTCTCTCTCACTCTCATTTCCTTTAAAGAGGAAAGAAAGTGAGAAGAAAATTCCCTTGGGTCTTTCTCCATTACTTTTGCTTCAGTAATGTACTCTCTTGCTGTTGCTTAAAGCTAAAGAGCAATGTTTGAGAATATATATTGTAACAGCAACAGAGTCCATTACATCATACGTCCGTTCTAACTCAACTCAAGTAAGAAAAAAGATGAGTTTGGAAGATAAGAGTTAAACGAAATAAGAGTAAAGCTCTAAGAAGATCATATAAGAGTCGAAGTAGTAGAGCTCTACTTCGACTCTTATATGGAAAATATATAGTATCCCTTAAAAACTTATTTTGTTACTGTTGAGTTTTCAGGGCTAGTAAACTATTTTAGAAGCCAACTATTTAGTAGTGGCTCAAGTTGAAGAATAAACTATGAACTTGATGTCATGAGTATTATAGTAGATATAGAAAGAAGTAAAGTTGGAGGAAAGAAAAAAGTTTTATTTATCTCCTTTACTAAAAGGAATAAGAGTTATTCCAACTAGTTTGGATTTACGTCTTCAATAAGTTGTTCTATGGTTTGGTGAATTGCAAAAGTGCTTATAAACTCTTCTTTACTCCTGTCCGTCTTGTTCTGTTGTCATCACTAACTTTTTTTATTCTTAAAACCATTTTCCTCTTCAAAAAGTTTTCTTTCAAAATGTATTTCATATACAACAATCTGATTGCCCAGTAGAGAAAAAAAAACTTATATAATGTTGGTTCACACTTTCAGAATTTACATAAAAACTTTTTTTACTATTACTATAAATGAAAATATTTTACGAGCGTCCAGCTAGCTATCTTACTATGATATAGAGTGTAAACTCTGTGTCGACATCAAATTGTTTTGCTTATAAACAATTTTCTCACATTTTGACTCATCATTTCAAAAGTTGCAAAGAAGAAGAAGACGTCTTGTATACAAAGTGACTTGACTTGACTTAACTTTAGCTCTTTTTTGGTGCAGTATGGACGCATGTGGTGACTTGAAAGTTTATGTTATGGTTGTATATATATATATATGTATACTCTCGTGGCTTGGCTGGCATCGTAAGACATTTCTTAAGAGTAAAGAGTTATAAGTGTGTACATATCTTGGCTAAGTATACCAAAAGCTTATATATATCAAGTAGAAAAAGAGAGTCTAGTACTATATAGCTTCTTGTTAGTGTTGTTACTAGTTATGTAGCCATTTCACTAAAAGTCGTCGTGAAGTCGACATGAGTGATGCAAGTGATGTTAGAAAGAGAAAAAAAGAGTAAAGGGAGAAGAAGACGAAGAAATGGCTCAAACAGTGAGATATGCGAATGAGAATCGGAATATATATATTATTCTTCCTGTCTACCAACCACTGCCTACTGTGAGATGAGATGACTACACATTTATGCTGCTCCACTATTTCTATGTAGATACTACAACTCCCAGGGCAGCCAAGATTTTGAAAGAAGTAACGAAGAGAGAGAGAGTTTTCATAAATCAATGAGCCGTTCCAATCCAAATATAGCGAATAGGAATCAGAGCAGAGGCTATTAATATCTGGCGTGAACTGAAATAAAGTTATTTCATCAAAAAGAAAAAAAAAGAGTAAGAAGATGCAGCTACAATCTTCTATAGCATATAACTTCTTGTCTCACAAGATATAGAAAGAGAGAAAAAAATCAAAGTTAATTCAGCATATGCATATATATATTTTTTTCTGTCGTCAATTCAATATCATATCAATTGGCAAAAAATTGCTGTAGTATCTCTCTGACAAGAAACGCAATGATACGTCATGACACGACATGATGTATTCACCACGAGTTGTACTTTTTTTTTTACTAAATAGTAAGATGTTATTAGCAATAAAATAGATTTTCTACCTCTCTTCACAGAAAAATTTTGGAGATAGCTTCAAAAAGAATTGACAACATTGCAGTAGCATTGCATTGAGAATTTCCAACCAAAGGATTATAGTTGTGTAGTAGTGTATCCTTTCTGTGGAAAAGATGAAGCATGTGTGTTGGTAATGAACTGATTATGATTTGTAATTGTGGAAGGAAGCAGATGTGGCTGACTCTGAGTTTTGAAGAGGAAGAAGAAGAAGAAGAGAGAGAGAAAAGAGAGTTGCTAGTTAGTAGTTTTTAGAAGCTGAGCTTCTTCTTTCATCTTGACACGCTTGCAAACTCTCTCTCTCTCTCTTCGTCTTTCAAAAGAAGGATGTGCACAAGACACAAACTTTTTATGACTAAAGACTACATAGAATAGACACACACTTGTGTACGTATGTAACATATAGTAGAGAGATAACTGGAAAGATTTTTTTTTCGTATAGCAGCTTGAGTCTTATAGAAAGATTATGGTTTCAACACTAAACTAATAACATGAGTAGTTTCTTTTTTGACTAAACTAAAACTATATACTTAAGTATATATATATACACAGTATGTCTCTATATCAATTTACCTGAGCTTCTTATACAAATGTTTAATGACATTTTTCCAAATTAATCATCTCAACTTCTCAACAACTTTTCTTATATATAATCTTGTGAGTGTCTTTCTTCTCAAGTTTCTCAAATCAGTTTAAATTGTGTTTCACTCAAAGTCGTGTTTCAACTTTGTTCTACATGAAGTATATATTTATATATACTGGTATAAGCAACCTTCTTATGGGTAGAATTAAAGTCATAATTGTTTTAGAAAAATCACAAACTAAAAATGTAACAAGGTACCCGTTTTTAAGAGTTTATTGCCCATCCTCAGATTCTTGTGGTCATTTTGACATCAGGTTTATTACTTCATGTTGTGTAGTTAAAAAAACCAACCTATGCATTAACATATCAGTTGCTTATAGTAAAGGAATATAGCATGAGCTTGTTTGTAAACTACATATACAGTGTACAGCAAAAGTATGAATGTGAAGGAAAATGACTTTTACCATTGACTATATCTTTTTTAAATGTAACAATTAACTTATGCTAAAATCGCCATAATGTGGCAAATTTAATCTAGTTTCAGATTTGATATTGCATTTTATTATAACATGTCTTGTTTTTGCACAATTAATTAATATTCGCAGCGTGCCCCAAAATGAACGCAGCAAAAGTATGAATGCAAAAACTATTTCAGTAATTTTCTGACTAATTGATTAAACTTGTTCATTAACTTTTTTGCTAATTGAAGGTAAGTTAGCATCAACTAGTTTTGGCTGCATTCATACTACATTCAAATGTTTTTTTCCATCATAATATTAGTAAAACGCTACCAACTCGTGAAGTATGCATGACTGAGAAGAAGATGATTGTCGCAATCCACCAAAAGGGTCACAGCCATCGCAAAATGTCTGAAATGACTGGCTGTAATGTGGAGACACTAGCAACAGTGCTTAGAAGATGAAAAACTAAGAGGAACTGTTGCGAATTTACCTCAAAATGGAAGACCAAATATCACAGGAGCTAATCTGAATCTAAAAATTGTTAAAAAATGCTTATTAACTGATTAATTTTGGGACTAAAACTTGTCACAGAGATAAAGGAAGAGCTCGACATTATAATAAGTTCCAATACAGTTCGTTGAAGGATCAACGAACATGGATTTATATGTCGAGTAGCTCGTAAGAAATCCTGGATCTCAAGCAAGAATCTTGGAAAAACTGAAACAGGCTACAAATCTCTCGACAGAGACAACTAATGATTAAAAAACATTTATTTTGCCTAGCGTAAGTAAATTCAACATGTTTGGTACATGTGGTGTTGTTAAATTTTGGAGAAGACTTCAAATCATAATGCCTACGTCCTATTGTTAAACGCGGTGGTGACAATGTGATGGTCTAGGGCTGTAAGTCATGAAACAAAGTAAGTACATTGGTCATTATTGCTCGCAAAATGACTACAGAAGCCTATTTAAGAACTTTAAATGAAAAGTTACAAGAAACAGCTACAAAATATAAACTTGGAAGAAGATTTATCTTCATGCAAGATAATGATTCGAAGCGCACCGCAAAGGTTTTCACTGAATATTTTAAAAATAACAACGTAAATGTAATGGAATGGCCACCGAAACGTCATTACGTGAATTCTATAGACATTTATGACTGTAGTTGAAACGTAGATTGGCTAAAAGAGGCCCTTAATCAAAAAAGATGTTGGAAAAAATATTGATAAAAAAATGGAAAAAAATCTCATCTGATGTCACTAAACATTTAGTGGAATCGATGCGAAGAAGATCAACACAACAAGGGAAGACACACAAAGTACTAATTTGTTGGAATATTTTCTATATTATTGAAAATAAGATCATTTTTGCAAACACATTCATACTTTTGCTGCATCCATTTTGGGGCACGCTGCGAATATTAATTAATTGTGCTTAAACGAGACATGTTATAACCAAATGCTATATTAATGCTAAAACTAGATTAAATTTGCAACATTATGGTGATTTTAGGATAAGTTAATTGTTGCATTTAAAAAGGATACAGTAATTGGTAAAAGTCATTTTCCTTCACATTCATACTTTTGCTGTACACTGTACATTGATTGCTAAAAATAACTTTGTTACTACTGCATGAGAGAGAGAGAGAGTCTGACAACAATTTCAATTTGTTGTGACATGTGTTAACAATGATGTACTACAGTGTTCGTAGTAGACTTTACAACTTGTAACTTGGCTTCAAATGACTTGACTTTCTTTCTTATACTTATCATATAAACTTAAATATATAACTAAACTTCTTTGTACTAAACTTATTTTTATAACAAATGAATGAAAACATGTAAATGATTTTAATGAATTTTTTTTCCTATATATAGTTATCCTGTGGACTACGTGTCAAGTAGTGGACTTGTAACAGGAGGAGGAGTAGTAGACTCGAGTGCCTGGATTTTGAATAATTGCTACGGAGCAGCATTACCACCTACACATCTTAGTCACCACCATCATCATCATCCACCACTCTCAATAAATACAACATTACCCACAGTCATTTCTGGACTCTCAACAGTACCCTCAACACTCTTAACTCCAGCAACAGGAGGAGCAACAGCAGCAATAGTTCCTCAACCACCGCCACAACAACATTGTCAACAACAATCTTTCTTTTCGCATACAATGATGCAGAACGGTATGGATGCTACACCACCTCAAGCAAACGGTTCAATTCACGGTGTCACAGTTGGTTGTGGTATGAGTATGTCTGGCTCTCAATCATCTCCAAACAATGGCTCAGGCAATAATGGGCTTGAGGAGAGTAAAACGAATTTGATTGTAAACTACCTTCCCCAAACTATGACTCAAGAAGAGATTCGCTCTCTGTTCTCGTCCATTGGTGAAGTCGAGTCTTGTAAGTTGATCCGGGACAAAATCACCGGTAAGGAATTTAAAGAGAGTGTATATAATATTGTTGTTGCTCCATCAATCACCATATTGTTGTTGTTGTTGTTGCATCATCAAAATCAATCAAAACTTTTCTAAATATTGAAAAAATAAGAAGAACAAGTTTTGAAATATACTTGCGGTTCTCTCTAAATTTTTGCATTGCTCGCATAATAAAAAAAGTTTATACTACTGAAAGAACGCATTAATTCATAATCAATGTTTCTCTTTCTTTTTTTTACTATTGTGACGCCCACGGATGAAGGTAAGACTACCAGTGAGTACTAAATATCTTTTTTTATATTTATTCTTATTATATTCCTAATAATTTTAACCCTTGCCCACGCTCCTTTGGCAAAGGGACTGACATGTAAAGTAAAAGGATTTCTATTTGCTTTCCTTTAGGTCAAAGTCTAGGCTATGGCTTTGTCAACTATCATAGAGCAGAGGATGCAGAGAAAGCCATCAACACTCTTAACGGCCTCCGACTTCAAAACAAGACAATAAAGGTTTGTTAATAGTTTTCATTTTATTAGTACTTTATAGAACAATATCTCTTCTGCATATAAAACGTTATCTTAGAAGAATTTACTCCTCTGTAGCATTAATTTAATTGGGCTCTTTCATATTAGATATTAAATTGATGGGTAATATTGTCAAACTTGTAAAATTGAAATCTTTGCACGATCTTGTTAAGGACAATAATCCTACAATTGCCACTACTATAAAGTAAAAAAGAAACAGTGAAAGAATATAGACAAAAAAATTTTGACTTTTAACCTGGGAAGAAACACAAAACACGCCCTGGCCTTTAGAAACTTCTGAACTCTTTTTATACGCTGACAAAAACATTTCTTTGCAAAACAGCTAAAGGATATTTTCTCTCATAGTTCCCATTACCCTTAGAGAGAGAGTGCAAATGGAAAAAATACATTTTTCCAAATACATACGCACAGCATGTTTTCTTATATAACTCTCCTGAGGACATTCGGAAAAAGTAAAGAGAGAGTGTTGTTACAGTGTTATTGCTATAGTTGACTTGATACTCTAAAACATACTATATCTATATAATGCCAGGAAAAACAGACAACATACACAAACACGCATACAAGTTTCAAATATTGATTTCACTTGCATTTGCTACTCTCACATCTTCTTTTCCTACCACCACAACGACATTATCAACATCATAAGAGTAAAAAGGAAAAGGAGTATTTGTCATTTGTAAAGAGTCAAATTAAGAAACAACGGAAGGAATTTTTTTTGTCAAGAGATTTCCATCTCTTCAACACTTGGCCTAAAGAATTTGCATAGTTACTAGCTGACTCTGTGTGTGTTGAAAATATGTATCATTCATACTTATAGTAGAGTATATAGAAACTCTTTTGCCTATCCATTATTCTTAAGTAGTAGCAGAGGAGCAGAGACTCGAGCCAAAAGAGATTTTGACAAGGAAATTTTGGCTTTTGAATCTTCTCTCTCTCTCTCTCTCTCTCTCTCTCTCTCTCTTAAAGTTGTGAAGACGGGTGTTGATATGAGCTACTCATATATTATCAAGACGTGTGTTAGATATATTTTTTTACTTCCAAAGAGATATGTATGCGTGCAGGATATTATGTTGAGTACATATTACAACATTAGAAAAGGATGAATAGGAAGAAAAAAGGAGTAAATAGAAATTGTGTGATGCTTTATCACTGATTACTTATATGTACATCCGTATTCTACTATGAGAAAAAGAGAGATTGACGTTTTAGTCTTTTTGGCCAACATTTCGTCACACTACTTGTCTCTTGTATCAATCTACATTTCTGGTATGTAGATAGTTGCATATAAAATTGTCTCTTATCTAATCAAAACCTGAGAATGTCATGTTGTGCTCACTCAACTCAACTCTTGACAAACTTTATACTTCTCTCAGTTCCTTGCTCATTTTCATGGTTGGTTGGAAAGGAAACTTAACTACATTCTAGTATAGTGAATGAATATATATATATGCGACATAGTAGCGTTCTAATTGCTCCATTTGTTCTTTCAATTACTAACTCAAGAGCATATATACATATAGTAGACAAACAACACGATTACGCGTACATAGAAATGTTGGCTTGAGTTGAAAGAGAGAAAGAGGGATGAGTCAGATGTGTGTTAAGCAAGTTTGATATAAGAAATAGTTGTTGTTGTTATGTCATTGTAGCGTGTAATCTGTGTGAAATGAGGGACGCAAAGAGAGACATTTTAACTCAGCTGGAGGAGAAACTGGAGTAATTTTAGTGTAGAGACATTTTAAATATAATGAGAACTGGATACATTTTTTGTATCATTTTTCAACCCAGAACCATTGAGAAGGAGGAAGTTTATGCAAATTCTGCTTTTTGGGACTGAACATCAAATCTAATTGCGACTTGCTAAACAAAACATATTAATTCTATACATTTAAAACTCTTGTTTTCGGGGAGGCGGGGTGTAATGATGCAGTAAATTTATATTCCTTTTGCATATGCATTTTATTCACAATTGCTAAGTTTTTTATTAATTTGAGAGACGGAGATATAGTCTAATGAATTTGGCTGAGTGTACTTTATATTAAAATTTGAAAGTGTAATAGGGCTATAGAATTGTTAAGTTATATAATTGAGTAAAACGGTGTGTGTTTTCCTCTTTTGATGTTGTATTGTGTAATTGGTAAATAGGCTACACACTAAAACCACATTGAGTCTCTGATGTCAACTTTAGAAAACCATTTGACTGAAATGTAATGTGAGGTTTTCTTTTTGTGCTGATATAGGTTTCCTATGCGAGGCCCAGTAGTGAGGCAATTAAAGGAGCTAACCTTTATGTAAGTGGGCTACCGAAAAATCTGACTCAACAAGAACTGGAAACTTTATTCAGCCCCTTTGGCCGAATCATCACATCACGAATTCTCTGCGACAACATCACGGGTAAGACTTGTTTCATACGAATCTCATTTTCTATCTTAAGAGTCTTTGCAATATTCTCAACTTCTACAATATATATATGACATTTGCGCTAAAGTGAGTTTTGAAGTAAAGATTTTTTTAAATCACTACCATCACCAGTTTTATTAAAATGGTTATTATCGAAAGTTATCAAGCAAAAAATTCATTTCGTTTAAGTTTACTAAAAAAACAACATTCACATTCATGAGTTTTAGGAAATATGTGGAAGTGTGCCAAAGATGAAATGAATGTTGTATCATGATTTATATTATAGTGTTTTTCTTCGCGTATATAAGAAACACTCTCTCAAATTTCTTCTTTCCGCTGTCATCAACTTAACTCAGTCAATTTCACTAAAAATTGATCCCCTGTCTTTAAACTCAACACTGAAATTTGTTCCAAGAGTTGCAACTTCTTCTTCCGACAACACTTGTTATAGCAAGACATGATGACTAAAGAAAAGAAATCATGTGTGACACAAGAGAAAAGAAAGAGACAAAAAAATCCTATTCAACTTTGAAAGGTAGTTGAAATGGTTGCTGAAAACCTTTGCTACTTGGTGATGACAGATTGACATGACACTCCTCTTCAAAACTCGGCAACTTAATGGTTTAGTTTGCAACTATATAGACATATATAGCCTAGTGTATGCACTAGGAGCCATTAGTGAGTTCGGAAGATATATGTCGTCCAAACCAAAGACGAGCGTCTTTTTTTTCTCTCTCTTTCTCTTGGCTTGAGTCAATATTGTGGTTTTAAACTGGCTAGTAAATCCTTCTTAAAACTCAAGTCTAGAAAGTCTAGAGACAAGAGAAGAAAGCTCTTTCAAACTTAGAGAGAGAGAGTGAAAGTAGTGAAAGGAGCTGTTGGCTTGTACATTGAGAGTTGTCGTTGGCACTGCCAGCAAGAGATTTACAACATGTACCAATGTCTAGTCTTAAAATGAGTTGACAGTAGAGAGAAGAGAGTCAAGAACAGAGAATGGAAGATTTTATATGGTTTTTGGCTCCTTCAGAATGTATTTAGAGCATTTGAACGAGAATATATGGATGTCTTTAAGATATTTTAAATCCTTTGGGTGCTAAGAAAGGAATTGGTTTGCAAAAGCAATGGGATGTAAGAGAGACATACCAAAGAGACATGTTTATATTGCAATAATTTTAAAAAAAGAGGATCAAAGGACTACTCAACGTTTCAACGAGGCTACAAATAATCAGAATGGAAGAGAGCTTCTTATAGATAAGAGAGAGACATGTAGACGTATATATATAAGTGTATAAGTTGTTTCTTTGTAGAAGTAATGTTCGTTTTAACGAAGAGAAAAGAAAAACTCATTATTTTGAATACTCTTATCAGATCATAATACAAAACTGTACTCTTTTCAAAGTGATATCCATGCAAAATTTGAAGTAATCAACCTCATTTCCTTTTCGATTCCTCAACTCATCATCTAAAATATCCAGGTGGTCCTCCAATTTCCTATTCTCTCTCTCTCTCTCTTATTCTCGTAGTAAATGTGTAGGTACATATACAGCTATATACGTTGATGGACATCATTTGTATAATAGTCTTGGAAAATGGGAGTCTATAATCTCTACTGTGTGTTGTACCATTAATTCAATGTGTTCTATTCTCTTTACTGAGTATAGAGAAGGAGAGAGACAAAAAAGCATTTCACGGAAAATATTTACTACCAACCAACAGCTCTCTCTCTCTCTCTCTCTCTCTCTCTCTTTTATTATATGTAGTACTCGACGAAATGTTAGTTGTTGAGTTAAAGCTAAATGGTTTGTGGTGTGGCAAAAGAGAGAACTTTCAATGAGTCTGTATATGCAAAGCGTGTGACTGTTTATAATCTCTACGCATATTGTGTAAAAGTACAATTCACTCCACTATTACTTTTGATTAGCTCTCTCTCTCTCTCTCTACCTTTCTCCAATATGTGGTAGTAACTTTAGTCAACTTTATACTAGTCTACACATATAATCACTTTCTGTTCCAGGATTACAGACTACGACATATATAAATCTTTCGACATTTGTTAGCCCAGTAGCTTCAGAACAACACATTAGATTATGACTTTCCATTAAGAGAGATATATACTTCCGAATTTGATGATTTTCGCATCCATATTATAGGCTATAACAAACAATACTTAAATAGTGGTGATGGTAGTATTAAAGTTTATATCTCAGTCTCTTTCCTTGACAAATTTCACAAGTCAATGAGTAGTTATATAATGTTGTATAGACATTTCATACAGCTAGCTATAAGTAGATATACAGTTCCAGCTCACTCACTTACGCAAATGTCATATGTGTTTTTGGTAGTGTAATTAAAAATGCAAAGAGGTAGAAAAAAAGGTTCTAAAAATCACTAGCAATGTTAACTCTAATCTACAAACCTGGTTTCAGGTTTGTCAAAAGGAGTAGGATTCATAAGATTTGATCAGCGAGTAGAGGCAGAACGAGCCATTCAGGAGCTAAACGGAACCATTCCAAAAGGCTCAACAGAGCCAGTTACTGTGAAATTCGCCAACAACCCTAGCAACAATACGAAAGCTCTTCCACCTCTGGCAGCATATCTAGCCGCTCCACAAGCTGCAGCAGCCGCTCGACGCTTTGGAGGACCGATTCATCACACAACTGGGCGACTGCGGTACATACCTCTTTCTCCCTTGTCTAGGTAGGTGAGCTACTCTTAAGGCTCATCTCTTTTTCATTACAGTCACCAATCAACCAAAACCAAAAAAAAACTTTTTAGCTGGCACATTATATATATAAGTATAAATACATTATATAATTGTAGCTGCTAAAACCAAAAAAAGCCAGGCTAAATATCTGTGAAAGCTGCTGTAATAAATATCATAAAAAATATCATACGCAGTTTTTTTGGCCCTTCATCCTTCAGCTGCTAGATTTACAATATTATAAAAAACAAAATCTAAGTAAGAGTGCATCAAAGATAAAATAGCCATCGTTTCATCATGGTGTACGTAACTAAGTGATATAAACGTTCGCCATGTCTAGGATAAAATCTAATATAGGAAAAGAGAGTAAAAATTAGTTAATCAATTAAGATTAGATATATATATTTAAAAAAATATATTGTAGGATACAGAAATCAGATGAGTTTTTAAGTTTTACGAAGTTTTGAAGAAGAAAGTATATAATTATCTTATATTTTTTTTTCGTTTCCCTTATTCTGATTCTTGTACTAAAAAAGTAATTTTATATTCAACTAATTTTCTATTTTATACTAAATCTAATTTTTTTGGTTGAATTTTCTACTATATATTAATCATTTACAAAAAAAAGTTTTCTATTTTAAACAACAACCCAAACTCCTCCAAAATTAAATTATGTATCATTCATCATTATATTATACTCTATAATTACATATATAAAATTTTTTGACATTATTTTATTACTCTCAGTCTCTTTATTACTCATTTTCTATTCCTATATATATATATATATATATATATGTATATATATATAATTTATTAACACAAGCGTTTTGTTGCTTATTAACTAAATTACTCAATAACTTTTTACTACTACTACAGCACCAGTACATTTTTAAATCGTCATTTTTCACATATTGATACATTATATTTCTGAAAACTAGTGTAGTCGTAGTATATTTATTTTATGTATATATTTTATTCTTAAGGCCTTTTACAATTAATTTCTAATGATAATATTTTGAATATGATGACAGTTTAAATGCACACGTTTTCTTCTTAGCTCATTCGCACTCAGCTTTACCTTTGCCTATTAATTTCTAATACTAGCTTAAGCTTTATAGAATAGCACTACATTAAAAGCTCCTACATCGTATAATTAAATGTTGGCTATAAATGTACCTTGCTGTTTCAAATCAATAATTACATGAAATTGCTTAGTTGCGTTTAGACAGGAGTCTTGAGCTTTATTTCCTTTCCTACTAACTCTTATCTCACGTTTTCCATTTCCCTGTGGAGTTTATTCTCTCTCTCTCTCTTAGCTCAAAACAACAAATCAAAATAATATGCAATATATTCCTTGTCGTGTTCTCTCTCTCTCTGCTTTTTGAACTATACTGCAGTAGAAACTTTTCTCTTAGCGTACCACAAATGTAGAGAACTACATAGAGCCCTTGGGTTGATTTATTCAGCTTGAAAATACACATTACAAATCTCAGAGTCCAAATTTTCAAAATAATTAGATCAATTGAGCCGGGATTTTAAATAGAGTTGACAAGTGCTTATTTTTTTACCAAAAGGATTCTTCCTTATGTGTGTGTGGCTCTAATACCGACATGAGATATAGTTGAGTACAAAATTATATTATTGTCAAGAGACTTTTTGAGCTTCTGCTCTTTTAAGACTCATTGGAACAATCACAACTATGTCTAATGTTCTATATAGTGAGTCTTAGTATAAATACTTAAGATGCTTCTCTCTTCTTATGCTCTCAACTCTCAAGTACTACAGAGGAAGAGAAAGAGAGATCTCTAAAGTAGTATTATTGCTTGTGCTTGACAAACTAATTACCCATACTATTACTTTGACGTCTTCATTCCTTTTCGTAGAACACACTTTATGTCTCAAACACAAATATATTACGTCGTCTCATTCTCTCTGTCTCAAACACACACACTTGCCCATAACTTTTTGAGTCTTTGACTCTAAATGTCGTCTCCATACGTATAGAGAATGTGTATTTTTTCTCAACTGTTTTCCTACGCCTTCAATACTATATACAGACTTGTCAAACATTGGTGATTTGCATCTAGAGTGTGTTGCAAACAAGATTTTTTTTCTTTCTCTCTTCACATATGTTAGAGACAAAAAGTAGAATGTGAATATTTACATGTATAAAATTCTATGAGGATATTGAATGAAATCTATTTTGTAGAAAGAGGCGAGGCACATAAGAAAAAATGTCTCATGACAATCATTAATATGAGCTGATTCGTGGCAAATGAGAGTATAAATAGTTGTGCGGAAGAAGGAATTTTTGTGAGAGAGAGAATAGAAAAAGAAGTATATGTAGT
This sequence comes from Oncopodura yosiiana, assembly GCA_009869805.1. Taxonomy (NCBI): domain Eukaryota; kingdom Metazoa; phylum Arthropoda; class Collembola; order Entomobryomorpha; family Oncopoduridae; genus Oncopodura; species Oncopodura yosiiana. The sequence continues at coordinate 114,431 of VCNE01008404.1, forward strand.
TGTGACAGAGTTAACTACTTGAGTGGATTTAGTGTGCAATGACAAAATTGCAATAGACCACATGTGATTCACAATATGGAGACAACATATTAAATGTCTTAGGGAAAATGATACAAGTGTAGAATAGCATATAGTTGAATATGAGTTATATATTTGTGTGTTTTTAACCTTTAGAATAATCACCTGGCGAATGTATTAGTAAAATGAGAAATTCATATGATTCATAGAAATATAGTACACACCTTTTTCTCTCATGTCAGTATCAAAGGAGCTTAAATTTTGTTTCGAAATCAAGGCAGAATCTACTTATACTATATTAATACTATGGACAATTCTTTGCGTGTCAAGCAAAAGGAAAGCGTGTACACAATTCCAAGCTCAAATTAGTATTTGACACATGACATGAAAAGAGAAAATGGAAAAAACATTCTATAGTTTTCTTGGCTATCTCTCTCTTACACACACAATTCCGGAATTATATGTCAATTCAATGATGACTGATGAGTGAAGTTTTAGATAGAACATACATCGTCATATGAACTTTTTTGTCTAGACTCACTTTTTCGATTTCCTATTGTATTATATTTCTAACTAAGCGATTGACATGACACATGACATGAGCTACAGAGGTTGTGATAATAATAATACAATAGCTTGTATTACACACAAGTATGATTGTGCTAATTTGCAAGAAATCTGGCATTTTGCTTATTGCTAACTTCTATACAGCTTTCATTTTCTATCTATATGTACCTGTCTCTATCTTGCTTTGCTAAGAATTATTCTCTGTTTCCTATCTTACTGTTTGCCTGTTAATCTCTATACATTTTTCCCATTAGTAGAAAAAGATTAGTAAAAACAAACAAACAACAACAAAAAAACGAAGACAAAATTTTATATTATTGTAAATGTTTTTTCATTCTTCTTCTCGTTCTTGTTATTGATTGACTCAATCCAATCCAAATTGATTGGTTGATCTGTTGGTTTTGGTTCTTATCTTGCTTTTCTCTCTGTTTGATTTTTTTAGCACTGGCAAGGCCATGCTGGCCATAAACAAAGGGTTGCAGAGGTCAGTATCAATTTTCAGTTTTCTTCATTTTCTGGTTTACAAAACAAAAAAAAACAAACTACGTTAACAACAGCAACTGCAAACTACTGCGAACTTTGTAAAAAAATATAATCACCACTCTTTAGAAAATACAAACAAAACTTCAATATTTTTAAAAAAATTATTGTTATATATAAACATTTAATTTGCTCACATATAATCTATATATTCAGTTTCCTCTCATTATATCTTTAAATCTCAAACTTGTGTACGTTTTTATATATATAAAAATGACATTTTATTGTCATTTTAGTTTTGTTTATGATTATTATTATCCTTCTTATTATATTCTCACTTGTTGTTCTTCTTCTCTTCTTCAATCTTCTTCAGTGTAGCAATTATATTAATATGAGTATACATTAATAATTATAGTTATCTTAACAACGGTTTAGGATATTTTAGAATAAATATATAACTTAGAAGTATATAGGTGGTCAAAATATTGTATTAATACTGTATTAGTATTTAGTCTATAACATATATATTCGGCTAGATTTTCCCCTGTTTAATTACATGCCGTCGGCTTAGTTTTTACTACACATGTGGAAATGTCTATTAACTTTATGTCGGAATTCTCAAGTAACATCATCCCGTTTTTTATCTACAGTGGAATCTGTCTATAATGATGTCTCTCTATACCGGTAATCGTCTGGTATACTGGAGCAACTGAGGCTCTGTTATTGAGAGAAATTTTTTTCAATTGTTATTAAAGTTGACTAGAAATCATTATAAGCAAAAACTGTCGCGAGTTGAATTGATTTAGTTATAGGCTTTAAGCCGGCAGAGTGAATCTTTACCATTATATATAGATTCCACTGTAAGTATAGTACCCGCATTGCCATATTGTAAATAGGATTTTAGGCAGAGAGTATAAAAAAACTAAATTCTCTTCTCGTCACATCACCATAAAGCTGTCCACTATATACTTATAGGATATGTAATGTAGTACACAACATACGACCCTTTAAGAAACACGGTTTAATAGTTTGGTTTGTTTAGTCGTCTCATTCTCCTCGTAAACGACATAAAAAAGCACAAGAGCTAATTATGGTTAGGGAAGTAAAACTACACATAAATAAGCTGGAAAAAGAAAAACTACTACAAGAGTTTTTTTTCTAGCCTGCCTCTTTCTCTCTCTCTCTGCACTAAAAGACGATGAAATGGTTGTTTTTGAGAAAAACTTTTTCTTCTGCTATATAGCCAACAAATGGAGAAAGCTCTATATTTACTATATAGGTTTATTGAGACTTATATATTATAGTAAAGACTCTGCCTTATATATATATCGAAATGTAGATGGAATTTGTTCTATTTTCCTTTGGATATTAGTATTATTAGTAGCATTAGAAGTAACTAGGAGCGGCTTAGGAAAAGAGGCAGAGAGTGTAAAGTTTGTGAACTTTGTGCAAAGTGCCAAGCTTTTCTGAAACTACTTTTACTGTATAGGGACATTAGGTTGGACATAGTTATAAGCACATTAGTTGTTTCGGAACTCAAAGTAGAAGCTAATATGCTGTTTCTTCAATAAGATTAATTACAGAGTGCAAATAAATTTTCGTCTTAGCCCTTAGTAGTTATATACTATCAAGTCAAAACTTTTTTTTACACAAACATGTTTTTATTCAGACTTTTCCAATATATTTCTCATCATGACTCTCAGATCAATATATTTTCTAGTCAAATAAATTGATTAGTAATTTATGCGCAGTGTGGGATATATAACATAGAAACAACATCATTAGTGTTAGTATAGATGTTCTTGTGTATCAGGTAAATATATGAGAATACGGTTGAATTCCAATTGTTGAAATAAGCTGGCCGGCATGTTAGAAAATCAACTTTCACTTTTAGCTATAGTTTAATTATAGCAGTGTATCTTATGAGTACTATACTAAAACACATTATAAGAAAAACAACACTGCTCTCTTAAATCAAAATGAAGACTAATAAATCTCTAATTTTTTTGTACTTTTTCAACAGGTATTCGCCTCTGGCAGGTAAAAATTAATTTTTTGCTCTACAGTAGAAATACTTAATGAATCTTAATGATAGAAGCATATAACACTTGTGTTCATATACTTATAGTATTTTTGTTTTAATTTATTCTGGTGGTGCAGGTGATTTACTTGCTAACACAGTCATTCCGGGGAATGCGATGAATGGAGCTGGTTGGTGTATTTTTGTTTATAACTTGGCACCTGAAACAGAAGAGAACGTGCTATGGCAATTATTTGGGCCGTTTGGAGCTGTGCAAAGTGTCAAAGTGATTCGAGATTTACAAACCAACAAATGTAAAGGCTTTGGTTTTGTAACCATGACCAATTACGATGAGGCCGTTGTGGCCATTCAGTCACTTAATGGTTATACTCTGGGTAATCGTGTACTTCAAGTCTCCTTCAAAACAAACAAGACCAAAACTTCATAATACGTCTCCTAGCACCTATATAACAAAAAAACAAAACCAACAACAAATTCACCATAACAAATTTTTTGTCATGAAAAAGAAGATCAAAGAAGAGAAGAGAAAAACACAAAAAATATCATCTTCACTCACATCACTCAATAATAACAACAACTACTACCAAATAAGTAAGAGATATATATACAACAAATAGCATATAGCATATATATATTATAATCCAAAGAGAAAGTTCACATGTAAAAGCTCTCCTCATTTAAAACATTCAAAAAAATGAGACTCTATATACTAAAAGTTCTATGCATACTATACTTCTATGAGCGACATTATTATTATGCTATACACTATTTCTAAAAAATATCTTACTCAAAATTGTATGAGTTTACATCAAAAACTACCAAAAATATTGAACCTCTTCTAGTCTAGCCAATTTATTATACACATAATTATGTATTTGTAATACTTATATTACTATATACAAAACATATACATTGAGATACTACTTATAATACAACTTTTCAATCAAAGGTTTCTAACAACATGTTGCTACATGTATATATAGAAAATAGAGACAAATTTTTAAAAACTTCAGTAATGTTTTTCTCTCATTTATCGTTATATAATTAATGTATTTAAAGAGAGTTAATTGGTACACTATAAAAAAAGGACATAAAAAATGAGTTGATCTGTTTCTCTTAAGTAATAAGTGTATAGTGTTGTCCTATATTTGTCTTCCTTCGACGGAAAAGTCTATATTTCAAAACCAATAGACTATATACATATAGGTATATTCATTATATAAACAAAATATATATTTTGTGTTTTAGGAATGACAAATTAGGGCAAGATCTATAAAAAGTGAAAACCAAAGAGTTTGTGAAGAGCGTACATCATTTACTAGATATATAGTTAACTTATTCCAAAGTACTAACAAAACAATTGAGCAAATTATAATTGTCTTTGTTATGTAATTGAAATACTTTACTTATTACTACCTTCAAAAATAAAGACAGAGCAGGACAGGCATATAAAGGATTTTTACAATACAACAGCAAGAGTGAGTGTCTAAATAATTATGATCAAATGTCTTAGATTTCCTCTCTCTCTCTCTTTTTCTCATCCTCTTTATAACTCAATTTAATAAGCAGGAAAATATTTAAATCTTTTTAAATCCTCTTATTATACTTATTGCTTGTTACTATTATACTAAAAAAACGTCTATGGTATTATAGCTTCTAGTTCACATTTTATGAGTCAGTGAGTAAGTTAGTTTTTCTTCTCAGAAAAATTACAAGCTAAATTAATCTTAAATTTTGACTATATAATTACATTGTACACGTGCTATGAGTCTAATTTAATTAGGAGTTTGAATCTATTACTTCAACTAATACAATTGACAGAGAAAAATTATTACTACTTGCTCGTGACAAACAATTATGTGGTGAAGAATGACAAGACAGGAAAATAAATTTATTAAGTGATCATTTTGAACAAAAATTATACGCTAATTCTCAAATCAAATTTTTCAATACAAAATTCTTTTCCTCAAAATAATTAGTTGATTCAATCAGTTAAATTTGTATATGGAATTAACAATACTCCAGTGTAAACTGAAAACATATCGATATGAATGTACTTTTTTCTACAAGATGTCAAACACTCTACAGTAAAGAAAAGTACCTAAGACTAAAATAAACAGAGAACACTGGACAACTTATTCCATTCTTGAATTTGGAGAAAGCAAAAAAAAGTGAGAATTACATTATAAGTTCGTTACACAAAAAATGACACTTAAATTATACTGTGCTAGAGTTATAAGAACTACACTGTTAGCTGCTGTCAACATTTTTGTTGTCATCAGAGTTGATCATTGAGTCAGAGTGATGGGACATAGAAAAGAATTCACTTTAGTTACTTTTACTTCAAAAACACTTGAACTGAGAAAAAACAAACCCAAGTCTACAAACTAAAGACTTTGGGGCATTATTTGTTAAAAAGTGAAAGCGCTCAGGTAAAAAAGGCAGGCCCACTTATAATAAAAAAAACTTTCATAATGTGAGATCATCATCATCATTCCTTACAAAAAAACTCATATAAACTTTTTTCTTACTCGAAAAAAATGAACGAATGTTACAAAACTTGCAAACGTTGATTGTTCTCGAAGAACTACGAAGTACACGTAGCATTTTTAGAAATAGGAGCAACAAATATTAATATCTTAAAAAAGGAGACTACACAGTGAATTTTTTCCTATCAGACCCCTGAGACTCTAGACCAAGCCATTTGTATTTTTACAGTGATGAAAAAAATAAAGTGTGAGTGAGAGAGAGAGAGTGACATGATGTGTGTGTAGCGTTGCTAAGAAAAAAAGAAGTGCGTGAATGTGTGATATATTATGAATGATCTACATAATTACATACTACAACAATATAAGAGTGAGATTGCTACATATATAGAGAAACCAAGAGAGAAAGAGAGTTGTTACGAGATAAGGAAGACATGACAGAACTAAATCAAATGTCCTACAAAATGATTAGATTTAGATATGACAAAAAAAACTTTTTAGCTACTTTAAAATATGCGGAACAGAAGAAGAAGAATAATAAAATGATATGACTGTTGTTTGTACATACGTTCTTATCTACAAAAAGAAAATGCATTACACAAAATAAATACTATATATAAATATACAATATATATAAATCTATATATATCTATATACAAAAAAAATTTAGCATCTCGTGTTTTTAGAACCGATGAAAAATATGATCTGTTTGAAGAAAAAAACAAATAAGAAAGATAATATTTATTGACAGAGATACAAAAAAAATTGTACGTAACGCTATAATTGATTTAAGCAACTCAAAAAGAAAAGTCAAAGTTACAACATTGCTCTGGAGCTAGAGGACGACGATGATTTTTTGAAAACTATATATATATAAATACATACACTGCTATATTCTAATCTTTAAAAATGTTTCTCATACAAATGTTGACAAAAAGTCAACTGACGTAAATTACTAAAAACTCTCCATTTACATTATATTATATACTAATCTCTAGAGTTAAAATTACTTTTAGTCAGATGAGAGAAAGAGTCAGAATCACGTTGTTTATATATACTACAATATTGAGTCACTTTTTGTGTTATTTAGAGAGTCAAGAAAAAATGTATTATCATCCATCATCATTCTCACATTCTAAATTGTTGTATAGGACTGCTAGCAATGTTCAATAAACTACATATATTTCAATATTACTAATCTAATTATACTAACCTTTCTACTATATACCTTATATAAAACCTTCACCTTAATAAACTCTTAGCACAACAAATATATATACTAACTCTCATTAACATCAATTCCAAAAAAACCTAAAATATAATTATATATATATATATACCAATATACGGACAATTTTACACAAATACTATTTCTGATTCTCATCCCTTCTCTATCACTCTTGTTCAACGTTGTTAAATTTTACTAATCTCAGTGAAAACTGGTAGAGGAGTTTGTAGTAATTATGTCTCACACTCTCTCGCTCTATATATTTACATTGTTACGTCGTCGTTTTGTGTGATTGTTGCTGTTGTAATACGAAAAAAAACTTTTATGCTTGTAGTAGGCAAATTTTATGGATACATAAACAAAACACGTTGTTATTACATTACGATTTACTATTTGACAAGGTTATAATTATAAATTATGGTATTTAACTCTCTATAATCTATATCTATGCTCTCACTCTTAATACTATAATCTCTCTATAGTTATCCGTATATAATTATTCTAAGTGATTACATAAAAAAAGAATTTATTATTAGGACGTATTATATATATGTGTATATTACACACTGTATGGTTTTTTCTTATATGTGTAATTTATATATTCTCGATCTCTCTCTCTCTATCTCTCTAAATATATATTTACTAGACTATAGATTTTAACAAAGAATTCAAAATATGTGTCCAGTTTTTGACTTTTCAAACTAATTGAACCGAAGGATATATTTCCAGACACAGGCTTTTTACATAGCAAGCTAAACGACTAAAAGGAATGAGTATATATAACGTTCTGAGACAAAAGTTATTTGAGAGAAGGATGAGAAAGCTAAGAAAGAAAGCAGCATGGATTTTTTAATCTCTATTAATTAATTAGTTATCTCTCTATATATATATTGTTCTATAGTTCATATTTACTTGCTAATTTTTCGACAAGTGGCATAAACAGAAAAACAACTAACACTGTTCCACATTATGAAATGTATAGGAGATCACAAGAATGAAAAAATATAGTAAATCAGTATTACAAATATCACAATTTGTAACTTTTTAGTCATTATGTCAGTTTTGTGTAGGCTCGAAAAAAGAAAAAAAATCACTGGAGTTTTTAATCTCAATGTGAAATGGAAACGAGTGTCCACACTATTAGTGTGTAAAAACCGTTAAATTCAATTTCCATAACATTTGACATTGAATTTACGGTAGGAGGTCACAAAAAAGAATACAAGAGTACTTAAAACGTTTACTTAAAAAATTACATTGTATTATACATATATTCATATTTAGTGTTGCTCTGCTAGTTAGTAATTAAAAAAAACTAGTTTGTATTATAATTAAATACACATTTCAAAATATTTGCATATTAATTACTACATCTATATATATATTGCCTAGCTAGCAAGTTATTTATATTCTATTATTGCGTGTTTGAACTTATTCGTATATAATTCTATTACGTATATATTTAAAAGTCATTACTTATATGGGAAATATAAATTACCAGTCATATAAACTCTTAAAGGAAAGGGAAAAAGAAAATTTGAAGGAGAAAGAAAATGAGAAAAAAAAGTAAGAGCTCAAGAGTCATTCTTTACTAATATATTTAATTGTACTTTATGTATTTGGTGTAGGAGGATATATTATAGTTATAAGATTATGTAATATGTATATGTTGTGGTCTTTAGAGATTTATGAGGATTATATATATATATTATTCACTCTATATTCAATTTGTATTTTTAAGTGTGATTATTCTATTACGTAACTTCAATATATATATTTGAGTACGGTTTAAAAAAGTACACACAACAGAACACTATATAAATGTATTCCAACAGTCTGCGCCAAAGCAGAATGGGACACTCACCACTTGAAGGTATTACTAATTATATATATAAATTTGAGTCATATATATTTACTATATTACATATTTCATAGTTGTATATGTATTTAATTAAAATATTATTACTATTATATTGTGTATATTGTCACATCATCTCTAGTTTATACTTATAATTGTGCAAAAAAGTCAAGTTTTAAATCTAAATCTCACACTCAGTCAGCTAACATTTGTGAGAGTCATTTTTAAGTATATAATTGTCTAGTTCTTAAATGTGTATAATTCTTAGAAAAGCTAATTTACATGACACACTCGAGTCACGTCAGTCAACTATATATGTTAAATTTCAGTCATATTGTGAAGCTGAGAGCTACTATATATATATATATATAATTAATATGTATTTTCTGTGTCTCTCGTATACATACATATATATATGTTAAAAATCCAAATATGTAGGATTTTTTTCTCATGGTTTACATTGCACATTCTCTTATATATTTATTATATACAATATTGTTTCCAAATATATACAACATAAGAAGAAGATCAGCAGTTGGAATATGTAGAAGGCAGGTGAAAAAAGGTGAAAAATTAATTTAAAATTTTAGTCATTTTTTCAAGTGAAGGGACTGAACTGAAAACAAACCAAGGGAGTAGGTAATATATAAAAAAGCTCCCTTATCTTAAGGTTTTTTTAATTAGTACAAGTTGAGAGAAGCTGTCGACTGTTATGTTGTACTTTAAGAATTATACATGACACACTGACTCTTCAATGTGTACGATGATCTCGTTTAATATTATTATATAAAAAGCAAACACTTATGTAACATGTTTATAATGTTAGGAAATATATAGTTTGTAGACGGTGAAATGAGAGGAAAAGTATCTGTGGTCAAAAACTCATGCTGTGAACAAAAAAGATATAAAACACAAAAAAATACCAAAAGAAATGAACTACTATTAAAAACCATCATCATTGATATTGTATGCAAAAACAAAAACACAAAAAAGTAACAAAAAAACACTAAACTGAAAAAAGTCTAGAGTTTCAGTATTTTAAAACTAAGCAGGCTACTTAAAAGGGAGAAATATTATTACAACAGTGAGAATTTATTAACTACTTTATTTTAATTTTTTCTCTCTCTCAAGTCAATTTATATGATTGTGTTGAAAAGAAAATATGTTGTCAAAAAAATCCATGAGTTATCAAGTTTATGTTTTTTGCAAAAGTTATTATATGTTCTACAGCCACTAAGCTGAAAACCACCAAACCAAAAAAAAAAAAACTTTTTCGCTTGTTTGCCTTGTTTAAGTTGTTTATCAATAATAATAAATTAATAATAATTCCTACAGATTTATTCGTGAGTCAAAATCATGTTTTTGAGTTTCACTGATTTTTTTCATTGTATTCTGTCTGCATATATATACTTATTGCTCTCTATGATTTCATTTGATTTTTCTATTTATATATATATTTTCATATATATATAATAATACATAAATACACAAAATCCCTTCTAAATGTTTCTTCCGTATTATTAAAAGTGTCCTTTAGAAAAGAGAAAACTTTTTCAACCCCTTTGCTACCAAAATAGAGTTGTGTTGTCTATTCTCTTCTCTTATATAATTTATATATTGTGTCACCTGCCTAATTATTGCATTTGATTTCATCTCTTTTCTCCTCTTTCCATTACATGTTTCGCATTATTATAATTTCACATTCATTTTGGTTGCTGCGCTCTCGCAAAAAAAAACTAACAAACCTATATAAAAATAATTCTTTTTGGGAAGCCACTATACATGGATTTTTGACAAGTAAGATTTATTATTTTTTTCTGCTTTTATAATATTTGATTTAATTTAAACTCTCACAGTGAAGTATCCCTTTTTGCAAGTGAAGTGAAACAAGTGTGTACAAAAGAAATGATTTTAGAATCTCAATATTTGACAAGTACCGAGAATAGTATAGAGAGAACAAGGCACTTTAACTAACGTAAAAAGTGAGAGACTATTTAGTCAGGCTTGAAAAATGGAGTAGTGTATAGCAAACCATAGTCTCTATATATCCAGCTGCTATAATAGTTTTATATATCTTCTTTATCTAATCTAACTTGCATAGATAAGGAAAGCCCTATATATGGAGACTGGTATATAAAGATTGTCGCGTATACACAGCTCCATTTTTTGAGCCTGCTATTAAGAAAAGGTTACAACTTGACAAAACATATCAATGTGTCCTACTATAAATTAAATATGAAACTGTAGTAGCATCAGAGGCAAAAAAAAGATCTCTACTTTTAAAGATAGGGAGTTACGTAACATGCATCATTTTACATTTGTAAGTAAAGTTTGTTGAAATCTATTCTAAATATATAGAATTTCAACAAACTTTATTTACATTATAAATCACAACTCTCTGAATCTTCTGGAGACGAGTAACAAATTGTAAAAAAACTCAAAATATCTATGATCTAATGTAACGAGACGAGAGAGCATCAAAATGTTTTTGCAATGCAAATGCACACTCTATAGTAATAAATGGTACTATACAAAAAAGTAAGGTTTTAATTAGGATGAAAAAAATAATATTCATAAGGAGAAACTAAAGCAAAAAAGATGAAGTTTCTATTTTTATAGAATGAAAACTGACATGAGAAATAAGCAAAACTCTGCACTCTACACTCAAAAAAATGCATTCCTTTATATATATCTATCTATCATCCCTTTCAATGTTAGGAAATAAACCGAGTGTTGTTTAACGTTCCAATCAGAAGTCAAAAATTGTAAAAGAAAGAAATGATGGCCTAAAAATTGTGTAAATTGAACAAACATAAAAAAAACTAACTCATTCTAAACGTACTGTACTGGAGAAATCAAACAAGAGTCTAATTACTACATATTTGCTACCTATATATACTTGCATTGTAAAATGTGCAAAGAATATAAACTATATTACATTAATTGCTATCTCTATTACAAAAAATATGTGCTACTTTCTTACCAAAAGGATTATATAGTCAGGGCTAAGACTAAATAAATACACAACACAACTTATACTACAAAGACATTTAAAGAATTGCAGGCTCAACAAAAAAAAGTGAAAAAAGGAAATCGTCAAACTCACTATGAACACTTATATACTATAACTACTATATAAAAATATAAAATTGTAAAACTAATTGCTATGTACACATATAATATAAAAAAAACTACATTACAAAAAATACGAAAAATGTATAGGTAAAAAAATCTTTACTACAAGTGAAACTGAAACCTAAAGGACTAAAATAAAAAAGGCTACAAATTTTGTATTTGAAGGTGTAAAGTACTACAAAAACCAAAAGTTAACAAGAAATGAAATAATGTCTATTGGGCTATATAAAATATTGAGTTGAAATCATTGAGTTATATTGTAGTTTCAATGTTGTTGTTCGGTGCTAAACCAAAAAAGTCTCATATTCACATAATATCGTCTAAAAGTCTTTACGTTTGCACACAACTTCTCTATTACAATTTGAGGTCTTCCTTCTCATACATTTCTTAAGATTTCATTATTACCCTAAACTTAGGAAGTCTATCTTTAAATTGTCACACAGTCTCACCTATATAGATCTCATTTTAAATACTATTAGCTTCACTTTGACTTTAAGAAGACACTTGGAAAACAGAATGAAGAAAAACGTTTTTTGATTAAATAAAATATTGAATATGCTTATATAAAATACTGTATGAATTGTGTATTGTATAATTTATTAGTCATTATAAATTATTATGTAACATCCAGCATTCCATTAAAAAGTACTTTAGGTCACGAGAGCACAGAGAATTTTTTGAAGACAAGGCTATAGCAACATAAAAATGTAATTTCTCTCTACTGTAGTCCTCATCATACTTTTTCTCACTCTCTATGTAATCATCATCATCTCTTGTATTAAAAACAAAAAATAATATATTAATTAAATTACATATATATTTATAGTTCAATTATCATAGTTTTATGAACAGTGTGTTGTTGATGTCACGAGGAAGTCAAAGTTAAAAACAAACAAAAAACTTTAATTATTAAACGTATATAATTAATTACTAACTCAAACTATATAATTGTTTAAATACACATTTATGATTACTAATTACAATATATACTATAATTAATATAATTAGACAATTCCTGTTGTTATATCTATATACAGTAGTATATCAATTGTATTATATATATATATACTCACAAGGAAAAAGCAGCAGTAAAAAAACGATCGAGTCAAAGAATACATTTTGGAAGACAAGTCTCAAAGTCTGTGTCTGTTATTATGTAATCCACAATTGAAAAAGAAAATTATTATATACCTTAGAAAAGAAAAATTAACAAATTAACACTTTGTCACACTCCATCACATATATTTACAACATTCAATTTATTCATTAATTCATATATAAAAATATATGTGTGTGTATGTATTATATACAAAAAGTACTACTACAAGTATAAGAAAAATGTGCAATTTCTTCTTCTCTGTCTGTAGCTTCGTGTCTGTTGTTGTTTTCTTCTACTATTTAAAAAAAATGTCCTAGCTCTTCTCTCTGAATGAAAAAAACAATGAAGGAAAACATGAGTTGAAACCCAGTTGTTTTAAGCATTAATTTATTTCAAGCATTGCATACATATAAAAAGCATTTCATTCTCATATTTATGGGTTATGTCAACACAACTAGTACTGAATAGTGGCATTGGCTACATGACTTTTTGCACTAAATTATCAGCATTGATCCTACGCTTTACAGAAGAACCGAAGATATGAATTCAACAGTGGCCTCTTGTCACTGTAGTGTTTGCTGAGAAATCATCAGAATTGAAATATGAAACTTGTTATTTCTTTCTTTAATGAGAAAATGATTGTAGAACACTTTTCTCTCCTTCTCTTCTTCGAATGAAAATGTGTATTTTATTACACGAAATGGATGAAAAATAGAAACAACACAGAAGTTGCTCTTCTAGTATTTCTCAACGCCAGACTTTTTTGAACAAATCAATATCAACTGACTTTCAAAAGTGGAAGCAAACATGACAAAAGTCAATCAGAACTGACATGAGATATTCAAAGTGAGTCTCAATTTCCACTTTTCATCTTTGCTTTCTCTCTCTCTCTCTCTCTTTATGTCTACGTAAATCGTGCTTTAGACAATTTTATATACTTTCATCTCTCAAATCTCATAGCTTAGAGGCAAATGTAGTCCTTTTTCCTTGACAACCTACTCATTAAATTCACATTACTTTCTAGCATGATCGGACTCTTGTTCTTAGAAAGCTTAGAATCGACTGTTATTACATAGAACGAGTTTTGGAGTAATATAGTAGTGGAATTGGAAATGAATAAAACTCTTTTTGGCTTTTATGTTGTACGGAAGAAGGAGCACGCAGAGTTAAATCAGGAAGTGAACATTCGTGCTGACTTGGTTGTAGTTGATCACTATCAACTTAATATTGAGATTTCGTGAAATTCAAAAGGTAAGGAGTAAAGAATGTAATACTAGTGTAGTGAGAGTTGTAACAAATTTTATACTTATACGTAGTACACTATGCAGTGGAATCTGTTTATATAATTTTTATAACATACAACGGCGTTATGTCTATACCGGTGAAATTTCGGTCTCCCATGATTTCGACTGAGTCTGAATATAGGATTCAGAATATTATATTGATAAAAGTTCCTTATACTATAGACAGATTCTACTGTGTATATAAAATTTTAGGACCAAATCTCTACTTTGCATGGAAAACCTAAAATTATACATCAAAGTAAAATACACACAACCTGTTTCACAAATCCTTTAATTGCAACTCGGTCCACCAAAAACTTTGGAAAATGACTCATCTGGGAAACAGAATGTAAGTGGTGATGGGAATAATGAAAGAAATGACAACAAAGAGAGAGACAGAATATCAACATAATCAACAGTAGTGTATATATATATATATAAAATATGTAAACTCACAGGCAACAAGGGAATTGTATATTGCATACTTCTTTCTCCCTTTGCTCATCTCTTCTCCAAATTGTTCAAATGACTCGGAATCTCTCATTTGTAGTTAGTTGTATATCTAGTGAAGCACTTTTGACCATTTGCATTTATGAGTCGAGAGAGAGACACACACAGAAGTCTGTTGTGTTTGAGTCTTTTATGGGAAACTAGGGAGAGAAAATTCAACAGTGATGGCATAACGTAAGTTTATCCAAATTGAGAAAGTTTGCTTGATGAAAAAGAGAGGAAATGTGTTGGCAGATATTATGCTTGTAAATAGAATATCCCTTGAAGAAAATGCACTCTAAATTATTGTGTGTAGGTAGTCAAATATCTTTCCAGATTTTCAACACTGAAAAATGTCTATATAGTCTGCTTTCTAACTTGTAAAATTTAGTTTGAGGATAAAGTCTGAGTTTACAGAGAAAAGTTTTTTATGTAAATTGTTAAAACCATATTTTTAAATTTAGAACTAGGGTTAGATTGAACTAAAAGTTATCTACATTGGCACATTTCTGTGTGCAAAGTTGAGAAAGTATGCATAAATTTCATAAGAAGAAATCAGCAGTGAAACTCATAAATCTTCATCGTCTGTCAACTTACTTTTCTACAGGTGGAGAAGAATAAACCTATATAAAGAGCGAGGAGGATGTATTATGGTTTCAGTAATTTTAGAATTTTGCATCAGTAAAAAAAGTTGTTATACTATGGCAAAACATTTTTTTATAAATAGGAAAACAAATTAGACTGACAAAAAGTTGAGACAAATATAAAGAATAAGGCCATTTCTGAAAATTGTATGCTGGTTATACGAACTTGTTTTTCAGTGTAGCCCTCACCTGAGTCAGCAAAAGTTAATTAAACTATGATTTAATTCAAAACAACTATATTGTATACCATTATATAAAGTAGTATATAGACAAAGTTATATCTAAAAAAAGAATATTAAATTGAACATATGGACTTTCTCCTTTATGATAAGTTATATGAAATACAATCAACATTGGAATTTGTACTTTGACTCTTATTCTGAATAGTTTAAAGAATCATGGCTTTCACATATTTGTAATTTATGATTTTACCCTTCCTGAGATATATGTAGTTCTACAACGACAGAAACTGGAGGTTCAGAATGCCAACTTCGCTTTCAATTTCAATCTTTTAAAGGTATGTAGAATTTTGGTTCTTTTGATCACAAAGCTTTCATGTGCATTACACATTGCTCTTCTATTTCGAACAGGACTATATATGATATCAATTTTTTAGCTTATAGTATACAATAAGCCACCGTATGTTTCGGATTTATTTTAAGTTTATTTTTGGTCATGATTAGGTACTAATAGACTCTGATGAGGAAATGAGTACATAATAAGATACTTCAGATACTACATATTTTTAAAAAACTTAGAAGAGATCTTTAAAAGTTTAAGTATAATATAAGCTTTAATTTTTTTGTCTATATTTTCATCCATCGTCATACAGAAAATAATGTTAAATGTACAAAGGTGCGAAGATTAATTAAATTATAATGAGCCATTTTGATCTTGCGATTTTAGCCAGTTAAGAATCACTTTAGTATTTCTTTCGGCCCATCTAATATTACTTGAGACTCTTTCCAAAGCAGACTGTCTAGCTCTTGTGCCAGCACCAGCATTTGGATATTTGTTCATGAATATCTCCATCTAAAAAATGGCAAATGTAATTATAAGTATTACAGAGTTTTTTTTATTGCTGATTTACCTCTTCAAGTTGAATCTTTGTAGAATAGTCAGTAGTAATATCTCCCACAAATCTACCGAAATATCTGTCATTTAGTGTGAAGCGATTTATTAAGTAATTTTGCTCATCTCTAGAAAAAAACCAAAGAAAAACTTTTTAATAAAAATTTAAAGTATATTTAGTAAATGATGTTAGGAAAACCTGTAGAAATTCCAAACTAAGTGATTTCCATGTGGATTGCTTGCGACGTATTTCAGTGCAATAAAAAAGTCTTGCCGCCGAACGTAATTTTCATTTCTGGCCAATTCCATAAAACTAAAAGAAAATTATCAAAATATTTAACACTGCTTTGAAGTTTCTTTTAAGTAAGTTGATTTACTATTGTAAAATCCATGGAGTTTTTATGGCAGTTAAAGCTTTAAGAATGCGTATTTTTTCTTGTGGATCTTGTTCCTATGTAATATTTCATATCAATTTTTTGTTTTTTAAGGTATTTAATCTTTTTAGTACATACCTTTAAATATAATTTCCATACAATTCTCCATGTTGACTCACCACTTTGAGCCATGCCGTATTTATAAACAATATCTCGAATATCTACAGGTATAAGAGTTTGATTATGTACCCAAAAATTAAATAATTCCTTCGTTTTTGACAAACAGCCTGTGTGACCATTGGAACAAGCCAGGGAAAATATAGTTGGCTTTAATAATCTAAATAAGAATTAATATTGATTAATAAAAAAACAGTTTTGTGAAATCAAAGTAATTACGTTAACAAGTGCATGTCTGAAGATTCTTGAGACCATTCCAGAGTAGAATAAATATTACTTGTTAGGCTTCTTACATATTTCTAAAAAGACATATAATTTAAATGAACATATAGTAAAGTATGTAAGCAATTAACAAAATCACAGTTCGGCTAGCAATCAATTTCCGTTTTTAGTACTTTTATACTTACTCTAAATAAACCATACGCTTCAGGAGCAGATGAACGAAGCAACTTTCCAATTTTGTGTAAATGGCCACTAACACAGCTCCTGTTTTTTTACAAAACAGAACATATATCAATTTTAGAAAAATTTGCTATATTTTAAAATACAATAGATAATGCAAGAAATACCAGGGAACAAAATATCTCTCTTTCATAGTACTTTGTGCAAAATCCAGTGCAACATCATATTCCAAGTAGGATGCAAATGCTAAAGAAAATACATCATCTAGTAATCCACATCTCTCCTTTGCAGTGAATCCAGTTAAAAAATCTTTCTTAATTTCTTTCCACATTGATTCAGGGTAATTTACACGAAAATATCCATATTGTCCATGATTCAATTTAATCCATGGTATATCAGAAGTGATGTTGGAAATAACTATTATTATATAGAGTAATTATTCAGGTTACTTTAGATATACTATATATATAAGAACAAATTTCTCATAACTTACATGAATCTTGATCTGAATTAAACCATTCCAAAGTTGAAGTATCATGTACCTGTGATGTTGTATACTGCATAGGAATATCCCATTTTTGTTGAGTCCTCTCACTACAATTTGATTTGAGACAACCAGCATAATCTTGTAAAAATTTCTCTTGCGTAATGACTAAAGTATTTTCATCTTGAATTGTTACATTAAGAATAGGATATCCCTTTTGTGTAATCCATCTGTGCATCACATGAGAAATGTTGACATCACTATTATCCATTAATACTTTTTGAAGTTCTTCCCATAAGTTTTCAGTATCTGCATTTTGAAAACTATATTTTAATAAAAATCCTGTGAGACCTTTTCGAAACTTGCTACGATCTATAAAGTTTTCCAGCATTCTAATAAATAATAATAAGAACAAGATTAATTTTTCATTATGGACTATAATTTATATTAATATTTTCTTAACGGTTCATCTGTATACCTCAAAAGAGAAGCTCCTTTACTATAAGAAATTGTGTCAAATAGTTCAGTGATTTGATCCGGATGAGATACTTTTTGAAGAATAGGATGTGAGCTGTCTTGTCCATCTAGTCTGAGAACAGGAACCATATCTTCAACCAAAAATTGAGAATCCATGTCCCAATGTTTAAATACAGACTCGACACCTTTGTACTCTATGTAGCTAGCAAACCCTTCGTTGATCCATAAATCTGACCAATCTCTTAAAGTCACTGATAAATGTAATTATGAAATAAATATTTTAGACACTTTTTGCTGCACCAATTTATGTAAACTTACTCAAATTTCCAAACCTGAAACATTAAATATCAATGTTTGCTTTATAATAGATTCTTATAGTAGCTTCATGATCTAATAATACACCGATATTTACCACATATGTGCCAACTCGTGACTAAGGACTGATGCAATTCTCTGTTTATTTGATGCAGAAGCAGCTTTTGGGTCGACTAGTAAATTTGTTTCTCTGAATGAGATCATACCCCTGTAAAAAACGAAGTATAATATATTTAATCATATATGTATGTATATATTACAACTCTCATTTTGTGTACCAGTGCTCCATTGCTCCACTGAAACGTCACAAAATTGAGAAAAAAAATTATAGCATATTGCATGAACAACATAATGTTATGATGAACAGATAAGAAATTTGACATTTAAGAATATACCTAATAAAATCTGGTATTCCAATTACATCTAATTTAGGAAGAGGATATTGTATTTGAAAGTAATCTTCATAAAAATCAACCATTTTGTAGGTTATGGCTGCTGCAAAATCTGTATAATTGACCTAATTGTGAATATATGGAAAAACACTAATAATTTTTATAAACACTCAATAATAATTGACTAGATTTTTTATACCTGAGCTGGTGTAGAGTAAATTGTGACTGGAACTCCACGTTTTGTTTTTGTAACTTGTTTATATCTAAAGTCACCAATTGCTACTGCTACAAGATATGTAACCATTGGGACAGAATTTTCAAAATGTACTGTTGTAAGACCGACATCAGGTTTGTTTTCTTCTTCATTCTACAATAATTAAATTTAGATATTGTTTAGCGATTATTAAATTGCATTTGATTTTAATAAAAAAATTACCATGATTGGCATATTGCTTAGTGCTATTACGTCACTTGGTTTTACTACACTAACTTTAAATGTAGATTTGAAACCAGGATGATCCTGAAAAGTAAAAGTAGGATACTTATAGTTCCTCTTGCGTTAAAATTTTTTCCATTCACTTACAAATCCTGGAAATGCTCGTCTTGCATAGGTTGGCTGAAATTTGGAGCTTACAAAATACCTTAAAAATTTCATAGTAAGTTAATGTATTTAGAAAATTAATATTTCAATTTACAACAAGACTTACTTATGCACTTTTTCTGTTTCATCATAATATTTTGATCTGTATAAACCAATAATTCCATTTGTAAGACTTCCATTGAATTGCATAGTTAAATTGTAATATCCTGGTTCCAAAGGTTCGCCAAGTTTCAATATCCAAAACTCATTTGGTGCATATTCAAATGACTCCTTAAAATGTTTTTAAAACAAAATATTTATTATTCGAGGCTGACGCTTTTCTAAATCACAATTGCTAAACAAACCGATATTTTAAGCATATGTTGACCTTGTTGTAAATTTGGTTCGGATACTGTCAGATATTTAGTGTTAACTCTCAAATGATTTACAACCTCGTTAGTTTCCAGAGAGATTATAACTTTCCTATGTAAGCAATAGAATGAAATATTAAATAGAGTTTAAGACAAATTATTCTTTTAGCAATTTACCCTGTAAATATTCCATTGTCAACTTTAGGATAGAGATAAATGTCATAATGTTTCGGAATAACAGCAGGATCCAGTCTAATATCACATTCCCATACCTTTTTGACGCAACTGTAACAAGTCAACATAAAGGATTGTTAATAAATTAACAAGAATATAGATTTAAGTTTAATACTTAGATTCTGTAGTATAACTGGTATTTATTGTAGTTGCTGGAGTAGTAGGAGCCGTACTTGATGATAAATGTGTACTAATCATAGTAGTAGTAGTTCCAACAAGACTTTGACTCATTTGAGATGTGACATTTGTTGAAGATGACGCTCTTGCTAAATACACAATGGCTCCAATTAAACCAAGTATAATAGCACATAGAAACACAACAACAGTTAGAAAATGACTTGACGAAGATTTGCGTTTGCTATGTAGTTTTCTTTCATGATTCCCATCAACACCACCACTAACTTCTCCAATATACTTTTCCAATCCATTACGATCACCACCACGCTCATTGCTGACTTGTTCCATCTCCATGATTCTTCTGAAAAAATGTACAATTTGTTTACGAAGTGAAAAATTTTTACTACACATAGTGCTAAAATTCACAACTGCAAGTCATCTCCGTTTTACAGTTTATACAATAAGTTGACAAATTAGTGTATGAGAAATATGTTGATGCATCATGATTATTATATAATTCTCTGCTTCAATTTCTCAATTGATGCATGCAAAATGGAGAGTGTTAAATCCTATACTGACAAGTTCACTGTTTCACTTGGTAAATGAGTTACAGCACTAGACTTATTTTAAAATTGTAACCAAAATAACTTAAATAAAATTTCTCATTACTTTCCTTTTCTTGAATCTAAAGAAGGACTCATTATGAGAAAATATTGCCACCACTGTTCTATTCCTGCATGATTTATAATAGTAAAATAAGTCCCATGTTGAAACTCATTTATCATGTGGAACAGTTTACTTGTAAGTATATTATGAAATAATTGAACACAATTATTACTAGCTATAACACATTTCATTGGATTGACAGTTCCAAAACGTTGTGTCGTCTTTAATGAGATGAGTTGTTGCATTGCAAGAACTATTACACTTACTATATCAACCGACTCATAAACAAGTTATTAAATATGTATAAATAAGTACGGATGTGTTGCAATGTTTTCATTGTGTATTATTAGTGCATATCACTTAATTTACTCTAAATTGTTACCCTTCAATTTTCCAAGGGTCATTATTATATGACAAATGGAATACACATAATATACTTCTATGTAATAGTAAACTTACTTTGGAATTTCAACCGGATCCCTAATTAAATTCAATTGAAATTTGTTTCGTCAGCACAATTTTTTTCTCACACACTGAATGCCACAACAAGTCGTAGTAACTCACATTGACGGCTGCACTTCTAACAAGAGAGATATATCTTAAAGAGTTAGAGGCTAACTAAAATGATTCTTGTTCAGCAATGGCAAAGTCTATGGCCAAACTTTTATGTACTGACTCGTTATATATATATATAAAAGTCTTTCAAGTGCATGCGAAAATCTCACACTCACTTTATACTTCACAAGGAAAACAATACTAACTATAGTCGACTACAGAGAAAAACAAATGTATTGTAAGAACTGTTTAGCATAAGGATAGAGAAGAATGATAGAGTTGAAAATCGTAATCAACAGGTGTACATTAGATATCAATAAACTGAAGTTAGTAAACCTCATAACTATTACTATAGACCACAAATACACAGTCGTCTAAACAACATTACATCAACTCTTTACAATTTATAACTGCTACTATTGACTGTATACATATCACTTTGAAGCTACAACCTTGTGATGTCAAAGTTGCCAAAAGTTGACACATAAATTAAAGTCCTATGAATTTATTAAGACTCACGGATTCAGAGAATTGTAATGTCAATTGAGTCTTATTGTAGTAATAGTTTACATAGTTCTATAGTAGTCAAAGAAGCATGAGTTTGCAAGAGAAATGTGAATTTGAAACTTGACTTTTCATTCTTTATTGGTAAATTTATTTACATACATATGATGTATATGTACAAAGAAACTCGTCTTAGTACTCTCACAATTCCAGAGTTTTCAATTCAATTCAAAGAAATGCGACATTAAAATGTTACGAAGAAAAGTCAAAGAAGTTTACTGTGCCATATATGTAGTACATAATTCGCAACTGTTGTATGTACTAATGATATATCTATCCTATGTTATGTAGAAGAGTTGAACAAGTTTTGATCATCATTGTAATCTTAATCTTCAACATCTTTTGTATAGCATATTAAATTGTTGTTAAGCATCTTGAATTGTAGTCTTAAGTAACCGGTTGAATCACTATCTCCAGAATGTCTGCAATGGTTTACTTTGAATGAAATTCCAGAACTATTTTTATACTTTATAGCTACGACACTAGAAACTTTATGGATACAAACAACATGTCCCAAATCATTTCTTGGTTAGATTAAAGATTAGCGTCGCAAAAGGAAAGTCTTTTTTGAGTCTTGTCAATCTCATCAATATAATGATGTATGCCAACTGCATAATAATGAGTTAGTAACTATTTGTTATGGGCTTGCCAATTTCTAATAATATTTATGCATTGAACACTAAATGACACTATCGACGCTTGTAAACAAATCTCTTTCATTTCTCACTCTATTCATGTAAATACAAAAGATCAATGACCACATAACAATTAGAGAACTGTTATTATATACGCAATTATTGAAGTGTGACAATTTATATAAACAGTATCAGTTATCTTTTAAATAGATTACCTTACAATATTCCCAAAATAGTTTGTACACAAGAAGATATAATGTGTCTACTCAAATTAATTCAAGAGTAACCGTACCTCAAAATTTTTATGAGAATCATTGCTTTAAATGTTTTGACGGAAACTGTGAAGTCGGTATGACAAAATAAAATTAATGCAATAACCAAATTTTACGGCAAGCATTTCTTTTTCTTTAATAATACGACATAGTTCACTTGTTTTCATTTTTTGTAGTGTAACAATACCTATATTATTCTCACTAATAACATAATAGTGTTAGCCAACAACAATAATATAGTTATCTTCATGGCATTTATAGTATTGTTTTTTTGTGCGCAAGTATAGTAAATATAATATCCTGTTGATTTATTTTGATATATACTTTATCATCATCAGAAATATCTATAGTAGGTATCATTTTCTGTGTCTTGGTAATATAATTTGATTATATATATATATATATATATACATTACTAAATATTTTGTATTATAATATAATTAAAATTTACATTCAAAATATCATTCCACAGTATTTTTATATATATACATATATCATAGAAGATGTAATGTTTACTACAAAAATGTATTTTCGTTGTGTATTTCTATATATATAAAATAATATCATTTACACTAAAAATATTATAAATGTAAATAATCTAACGAAATGTAATTATATATCAATAAGTGACAAGTGAACAACTTAGTTGGTATAATAAACATTAATAAAATATATAGTTATATAATATAATATGCACAAATTGTCACGTAAATTTACAAAATTTTACTCTGTCTTATGTAATTATGATATATAGAGTAGAAGATTATGAAGAAAGACATTTAGGAAAAATTGAGTTTCCAGATTTCAAAATGATAAGATCTTAATTAGCTTTTAAAGTGTAACAATAAATTATTAAAAAAATATTAGGATGAATAGTTTTTGAATATATAGCTTTGCTTTGTGTCAACTTTTTAATTTT
Organism: Oncopodura yosiiana; assembly: GCA_009869805.1. Lineage (NCBI taxonomy): Eukaryota > Metazoa > Arthropoda > Collembola > Entomobryomorpha > Oncopoduridae > Oncopodura > Oncopodura yosiiana. The sequence continues at coordinate 138,361 of VCNE01008404.1, forward strand.
CTTTCATAGAATATATATATAGATATAAGTCTTATGAAAGTTTATCATCGGCTTATTTTGGTATAAAAATAATGAGAGTTGTTAGACATTGGTAAAAGTTGATAGATAATACCAGCAATGACAAATTCAAAAAAAATCTTGGTAAATTTTTGATCATATATATATATACAAAAATATTGGAATATAATTGACAACTTAAAATATATTTTCACATTTCACAGAGAATATAATAATTAAAGTAGTATTAAAGGCACTTGATCGTACAAAATTGATTTTTGGCTACACTGTTTCTCATTTTATTAGACAAAGTTACTTAAAGACATTGACGTTATTTACATTGTATATAGTTTAGTAGTTAGTGACTATGATATCACTATATTAACGAAGACACGGAACATTTTAAAGCACTGCTTCTTTTGGTAATTTTTTTTTATTTATATTCTTAGATATCAAAAATCAGATCACATTTCTCAAATATCGAATGAGTACTTAAAAGCATATATAATATATTTACAACTACTGTTAGAGTGTGTACACATTTTTAGATTGTAATTTACAATTTTATTGTAAAATTTCTACATATTTATTTCGCAGAGGTATCAAAATGAGAAGAGAGATATTAGAGAGTCGATTCTGACTTTTATTTTTTAGTTATAATTCCTACATATAAAATGTTTTTGTTGAAATTTGTTAAACTTTTTACTTTTATATAGCAGCGACAACAATGGACTGGAATGAAGACTTTAGAATAATATCCAACGGACGGATGTAGGAAAAGTGACAATTGATGACTTTGGTCAAATGTAGTTTACAAAAAAATTAAGTAATGGCTTAGAAAGGAATGTTTGTAGTGATTTAGAAATTATTTATCAAATATGACAAATAATCTATAGATATCTAAAAATATTGTAGTTTAATTGAAGTGTCAGTGTCTCTTCATATGTAGTGACAAATGATCCGAGCGAGAAAATGAGCGTTGACATAAATGACATTTGAATGGCTTTTGTCCCGTATGCTTTCGAAAGTGACGAGTTAGTTCATCGGATCTAGCAAATTTCCAGGTACATCCCTCCCACGTACATTGATAAGGTTTCTCACCTAAAGTACACAAAACAAATTTTTTTATAAATCACTTGCTTCAATAAATATCTAACTGTTGGCATATCACAACAAACCATATATAGAGTATTACATTACACAACCAAAGTTGCAATTTATTATAATAAGCACGAGCGTAACAAATAAGAGACTCGAGTAAATTGTCAGAAAAAAGGAGAAACAATTAGTTTAAAATCATAGAAAAAAATTTAAAAAGTAACAAAATGTCAGAGTTCATTTCAACTTTATGAATATACATGAAGCTGTCTGCAACAACAAAACAGATGAAACTAACACAGAGCAAAAAAGAATCAAACCATGAAGAGAAAAACATGAATACAAAAAAAAACTCGAAAAAGAAATGACAGAAATTAATTATAATGAAATAGGTAACTAACAAACAATGTAAGTTTTGCACGTGAGATGTAAGTAAATTACATAATCCTCCTCACTCTACACTATTGTTTGTTGCAAAATACAAATGATATTCCAACAGGCTTTACTAAATGAACTATGAAATTATTTAATTATACCTGTATGAGTTCGTTTGTGAGCTTTCAAATGAGAACTTTTAGTATAAATCTTTTCACATCCCTGAAAGTCACATTTATGAACTTTACGACGACGAAGAGAGTCTGTAGATTCTCCTCCACTGGGACTACTATTATTGTTATTGTGATGATGATGATTGTTATTATTACTAAAAATAGGACTTGTGGACCCAACTGGTGGTGTTGAAGCTTCTGGAGACCTCGGACTTGTACCATTGGAATTGGAACTAGAACCAGTTGTTGTCCCATTAGGAACCTTGTTGCTTAGATGAGTCTTATGAAATACTCTGTGTAATTAAAAAACAAATTATATATAACATAACGTATATAAAATTGACATAAATATTTTTTATGACTTACAAGGAAGCTTCCTTTATTCTTTGCAATGCGAGAAAACTGTTACTTCCACTTCTATGACTGTTTTTATGGTGATGATCTGCTAAACTAAAATTAAAATTCTCATCCGATGTAGGACTACTCAAATCTTCTTGTGCAAGAGGCTCTGTAAACAATAGAAAAAGAACATAAATTAGTTAATATACTTTAACTATATATTTTTGATAATTCCATTAAGAATAAAAACAAACCAAAATGAAATTCATAAGTGAGATTGAAATGAAAGAGAGTATCTTGAACTTTTTGGGAACACAAATATGTGTTTACTCTTCTGAAATTCTGTGTTATTTTTAAGGTGAATAACTTTATGTAATAAACACAGCATGAGAAAAAGACCAACGTTTATGTAGTGTGTAATGTAATGTTTACAGCATTACTAAAAAGTCAGTGGGTGACAGCTCATGTGATTATACATAGAGTCATAATGAACTTGCCAACCAATTAAAATTCACAAATAGTCTTTCACACTCTAAATTGCCTATTACACAGACAGATTCAGAAGACAAATTATCAAAACTTAAAATGTTCTCTGCCCATTCATCAATATAGCACTCACTAAAGCATATAGGCAGTGAACTAATATAATTTCTTCCCAGGTGAAAAAGACATATTAGCCCAAACCCTTTTGTCGAAGCTAATTGCTAGACACTTATATTCTCTCTTCTCACCAAACCATGAGCACATTATTATCACACCCAAACAAACTACTTTTGTCCTTGCAGAGCTAAATTTTATATATGGTTTTCTCTTACTTTGTTCTACCATCTTAATTCAGAGTTCAGACTCGATGAGTTATTAGAACTTTTTAAAGCAAGTACAAGTGTGTTTTCATCATGTATCATCGTCATCACAATAATAAAAAAGAATAAGTGCTTATGAAGACGAGCTGTGTACTTGTCTCGCCTTAGAGAGAAATCATCTATCAATATCAGAAGGTAATGGGAATTTAAGAGAAATAATAGAGAGAAAAAACATTCTTCATATAATGTGTATCCAATCCACTATAGTTTCGTTTGACAATTCATGTAACGTAATGAATGTTTTTCTTCTCAATATGTACTAATAATCATAATCTAGAGTCTGAAAAAACTCTGTGCATGCAACACTACGTTTACAACATGAGTCTAATGTTCTTTTTTCTTATTGTACATGTTGAGACTTTTGAGGCTTAAGAAGGGACGTTTTACACGTGCCAATCATATTGACATTTAGGTGACATGACTCTGACATGACACTGACATGAAAACTAGAGGTAGAAGAAGAAGAGCCCACGATCAGTTTTTTTTCCTTTTGAACCTGCAAATTCATTTTATCTGGTGAACTCTCTCTCTCTAAGAAATTTAAAAGATGATGATAATATACCTATATTAAAAAGTCTGTTGTTGTTGGGTGCATGAGACATGAAGATATGATGAAGATCACTCACACACTATTAAATCAATGTTTTTCACTGTGGAGGATGATAACTGTCATGCAATCACAACTTCTTTTTAAGTAAAACCATTGCTGCAGCCACCACCTCCACTTGAAAAACGGATTATATGCATATATCTACTATTATATACAATTACTCAAAGCCGACTAACTGCAATGTAAATAAAGTAAAAGAAAAAAAAGAGTCTTCAACTTTTTTTTCTTCTATTTACTGTTTACATGAGTAAATTACATCTTTCCCAAAAATAAATGGAAATGTGACCAAAATGGTGAAACATAGCACAAATTGAGACTTGTTGTGCTGTTTACAATTTACAACTGTCATTTCTGGCAAATTAGTTATAACCATGTGTGTATAACAATTGACTAGGAGACTAGACAATATACACAAAAGTCTTTACACTATACAAGTCTATACTTTGTGTATATAGTGTTATTATATATAGATGGTTGCTTGTTTGCGCTTTGTAATTTCAGTAATAATCATTTTCATCCAAAATTAAGCCGTTTGATGTCTACATATAAACAAGTAGGTGAATATCAACTGAGGAGCTAAGCTCACTACCATATTTGACCAATCTCAAAGATGATAATTTAATTCCGTTATTTTATTAGGAACAGAATTATATCCAGCTATAATATCTATGTTTTCATTTGAGTTTTGATAATTTTTTAAGATCAGATTTTATTTTAAAGTGGAAGAAACACTTCACATCTATACTGAGAGAGTAGTAAAATAAATATTTAGAACTAATAGTATAAATGTCTTTTGCTATGCTACGTCGCCTTTTGAAAAATGACTAGTAATTTGCTCAATAGGGTGGCACACCACTAAAATATGGAACCATGTCAAAATAACAGCTTTGCATGTAGTAGATAAAAAAGAATATATAGTATTATTATGTACTCATCAGCCCCTAAATCATCTTAGCATGATATAAAAAGATGCCAACAACTATTTCACTTTTTTTATTTGATCCAGATGCAAGGTGTACTATGAGAATTTAGATTACAAACCATATGTGTTGGCCCAACACACTACAGACATTTTTCAAATTAATGTTCGTTTCCTTTTAAGATATTTTATCTGAATTAAAAAAACAGAGTACGAGGACAAGATGATTCAGGCTTGCTACTTATATAGTTACTACACAGATGTGCTAGTTAAATTATTGAACCACATGATGATTTAAAAGGCTACTTTATATTTTAATTTTTTTAGCAATATTTAATCCTACTACTGCACTAACTTAATAGTGCCTCTGATGAATTATTTTAAGAATCTTGTATACAGAAGCGAATTCTTTTGAAATAGGCGTAAATAACAATTCATTGTCTCTCTCACTTCACTTACACATTCATCCTTCAATGTGACTTTGAACTTGTGTGACTCTACACTTTTCATCTTATTCTTCACTAGCATCATTAGTACATTAGAGTAGTGATGATATTAATAATCATATATCTTTATCATCATTACAACTGCAGCTTAAATGAGTTAGTCACAACAAAAATTTACAAGGATAAACATTATTATTATTATTATATGTCTAGCAAAAAGAGATGGTATTATTACATTGTTATTGAATTAAGAATCTCTCTCTCTCTCTCAATGTTGTTATGTCTATTATAAGTAGCTTCCAAGCACATGTACATCATGATGACATACATGTGATGACGAATGACAAAAAAACTGAGAATGGTCAAGACAATAATTAGGATATATAGTGAAGGGAACAAAAAGAATACTCATACGTTCTCGGACATGTTAATCAAATCACTGTTGTATATAATGAAGACGAAACACTGTTGTTGAGGAGATAGGTCTGGGATCTTGAAATGTTGTCCTTCACAATATATGAGACAATATGAACTACTTACATGATGTCGTGTTAGCTGAAAGTCCGGTCTTAACAATGTGTCTAAGATAATAATACCTAATCACTTTGGTATAGTAGAAGGTCATATTTTCTTCCAATGATGCACGATTGCTATATATATATATATTGAACCAAAGGCAAGAATATTTATATTGAGAGACATTATAGGATAAGAAAATACTTTTTGTTCAAATCAACAGAATTACAATCAAATATCACTGCAGAGTAACTATATCGTTTGGGTTCATTAATCTCAAATGGTAAACTACTTTGTAAATTTTGGAATTTGAAATGAATTGGCCTTTCACTTTATATTTACAGTAGACTCTTCTTCTTGTTGTAATAAACATTTTATATATACATTTTATATAGTTATTCACGCTCACTCCTTTTTTATATAATAATTTGTTCTGTATAAATGCTAACTTGTTACTTTCTTCATCTGTTGCTGATGATATGATGCTACTAGATAATCTGCATTTGCATTTAATGTCATTATAATTATATGTCGAGTATGACATCATTTGGCATAAATTACTTTACTAGTTGGGCACCACACAATAATATATATAGTTGTTACGTTTCATTTGGATGGTGCTAATAAATCAGTCTCTCTCTCTCTGACATTCATACTTCTACGTTGTTTTATAATATCAAAAAACATAATGTAATGACGATATTGCAACTTTATTTTTTAGCTGTTTTTGGATCTCGACTTGAGATGAAAGAATGCATTTGGCTTAATGCTAGACATAGTGAGTCAAGTGAAATTCTTATACATACACTAGTGAACTAGATGTGGATATATGTTTTAGAATTGAAAAATGCAAGTGAATTAAAAAGAATAGGTAACTTTTTAGCTAGAGAGAAGAAGAGAAAAGTCAGTGAACAATTTTCCCAGCATATTTTCTTATACATAAAATAAATGTAGTTTTCCAACAACCACCTTGCCATACATTTATTGTTACATTGTACTGTATAGCCCTTTGCTCTGACATGACATGAGTTATGAGACACTCAGCCCTGTAAATCTCTAGCAGCAACTCCATTAGGTCCAGTCGTGACAGTCGTTTTTACAATTGTTTCAATATAACAGTCAAACAACAAATGCAATAGAATGTGTAGCACCACAACATTATCTTGCATCTTGTTGCTTGGTTAGTTGTTGCAATGAGTAATTGCTCTGCCAAAAGGACATAATATATAAAAGAAATAAGACATTGAGAAAATTACTTGTGAGATGAGTTCTCAACTTACTCTCCATCACTCAGAATTTTCAGAATTCTTTTTGAACTATATAGACACTTTATGATTGTTTCTATATAACTTCTGTACAAATTGGTTATATACAATAAAATGAGTAGTAATGTTTTAATAATTTTATACATTAAGTAGTTGCGGGGGTAAGCTGATACTATGTAGAAGAAGAATCAAGTTGCTTATGATTTTTAATATGTTATTATGATAATGTATGTATAAATTCCAAAATTTGATTAGTCTCATCAATTAGGTATGCATCAGCAACACTAACTTTCATAAATTGCCTATTTATACATTTCAAGCACAGTTTGAGTTGACCAACTGTCGCAACAGGATCATACAATTAGAGCTCAATAGCAACAACAACAAGATGATCAAGACTCTCAATCAAAACGCGTTGTTGGATAATGGCAAAGGAACTTGAGAGAGAGAAAAAAAGAGAGAAGATGCACACATTAAATATTTCTTCACATTTTTTTCAAGGCACTCTCACAGAATACAAAATAAGTAGAGAATATTTTTTAGCTCATATAGCATTAGTGCAAAAAGAAATTGAGAGTTGAGAGAACATTTTACACATTACACACCAATCTCGCAAAAAAGGGAAACGAAGAGAAGTTTATTTTACTGTCATAAAAATGGAAGATGATGAAGAAGAAGAAACTGAATATTACTACAACTAGTAAATACATTCATCGCATATCATGTGCAAAGAATGTAGAATAACTAAATTGTAAATCCATAATTTTGTAATAGATGACTGTAAGTGAAAGAGTGAATAGTAGAAGAAGACTACATTGTATATATGTATAAGTAAAAAAGTATTAAGGATTCCTCTCATCATCATCATCATAAACTTTTCAACCAGTCCACTTTGGCATTGTTTAATTACTATTAACTACTTAACCAACTGCATATCACTTCCAACACATTTTTAAGGTATCATAATATATTCTATAGTTTTTCCTTTCCTCTTGGCACACTCTACACTTGAGGCAGATTAGTTTTTCAACCTATAAAAAATATATGATCTTCTTCTTCTCTAGTCGACTTTTCTCTTGAGACATTTGACTTGTGCAACTCAACTCAATTGTGATATACTTTGTACATCTCATGTCAGGCACACATCATAATTTCTAATAGGATGATAAATAGGTATACATGTCGTCTTCATCGTTGTGCTGGTTCTTCTACTTCTTACAATTCTACTACTACGAGTACTTTTCCTTATAAATGTACATAAACAAAAAAAATTGAAAAATAGGAGAAAAAATTAATTTTTTAATGGACGCAGAATGAGAGATGAGAGCATCATCGTCAGAGAAGAAGAGTCTAATTCTACAACCGGTATATAAAAAATAGTGAAACGAGAGAACCTTTCTCACACAGTTAACTACCTTAGAAAACGTAATATCATAAATATATGTAATTGTCGTATGTCTTTTTCCTGTAGTGAGTTTACTTGCATCTTGTAGTACAATTGGAAGTCAAGAAGAAAAAAAACCTGTTGACAATTCGTGCAGCTACAACTACACTACCTCATCATCGTCACTATCATAAAATTCGCCAACTGTCAACTGATTCTTCCATTCACTGTGTTGTCATTGTCGTCACAAGGAGTGGTTGGTGGCATCATCATCATCATCATGGTGCTTTGCTTTACCCACTCTGTAAATTTCTTATGGATGCAAAGTTAGCTGAATAAGAGGATGCGAATATATATATGATGATGACTCCCTGCTGATTTCACATCAGCCGGATATCATCCATTAATTTGAGTGCAGAGATTTACGATTTACTCCACTTGATTCTCAATACACTATATCACCTCCTACTATATATGAAATGTTTCTCTCCTTCTTATACTTAATCAAGACAAATTCTAATACAGAAAAATTTTCCAGCGGTAGTAACACGGGTGTTCATTATTTCGTTATGTCTTCTTCTTCTATCGTTTAATAGCTCTACATATATGCTTTAAGTAATCTCAATTTTATAGGCCAAGTAATCATTTGAGTTTGGAGGATAGTCGTCATTAGTGTATTTAGTTCTTCATTAGCATTTTAATTGGTTGATTGACTCGGTTAATTTAGCATAATAGAAGATAAGATGGCCACCTATACTGATATTTTTGAAGAGCTTTTACTAGGAGGTAGCATATGTCATATTGAACAAAAAAATTAACAATCTCCACATTTTAAACTATGTATATGTACCACAAATGCTTCAAATGAAACCAAATGGTATTCCACAAAACAAATAGTAACAGCAATGTGTAAATTTCCAAGTCTTGCCTTTTAAAACAATAATATGATATGACCTTACAAGTTTACAACATCAACAGTCAAAACTTTAAAGTTTAAACCAAACTACGAGTTTATGCTTCATACATATAAGTACACAATGTATACATACAGTGACTAATAAATGTCAGTGAGTCAAGAGAATGTAGTTAATTTCGTCTTTCTCTCTCTCTGTGTCAAAGTGTACAGAGTACACAAGCAAAGAAATTGCTGCAAAAAACATATTCAGAAATATACAGAGAGACATAAAAATTTAGCCATAAAGCAATGATGTAGTACACGTATGCATTTTATAGAGTTAACATCTAAGAAAATACATAATAGTTTTTTTTATATTGTTCTTCGTAGCCATGTGGATTTTGTAGAGAGAGGTAAGTATATTATGTTTTTTAAATGTTGTTAACTTATTGAAGTAGACTTTGACTACTTGACCCAAGATCAATTCACTTTTCTACATAATAATATGTTGTTGGGAGGATCACACTACTAATATATTACATTCTTTTGTTTACAACAGCTCACTTGACTTGAGAGAGTAAATAAAGTTGGAAGAAGAAGAAAAAACTTATTTTTTTAAAAAGGGGATATATAGTGGAGGAAGAGATTGTGCTGCTGATGACTCTTTGCTGGCAATACAATATGTAATATATGCAAATGTGAAGTTCCACATCATTTTCATTCTCATTGTTTCGTCAATCAAAATCAAAGAGAGGAAAGTTTTGTAGATGATATGTTTGAAAGTCGTTTTTCTTCGTTCCTTCGCAAAATGAAATTGGGTGTGTTGGTCAGCTAGGTTGTCATCATTGCAAAAGAACTTAGGAAATGAATGTAGATAGAAGTGAAAGTACCAAAGTAACATATTATTGTTAGCTATTGAAGCTTAGACAATATGGTAATAAATTTAAGCAAGAGACAAATATTATTACAATCAAATATTATTAAATTGAATGTCCAATCAAGAAGTACCTGAAATTGTACTCTAATGCAATAAATGCAAGTGAGGTGATTCCATGCTGTTTTTACCTGAGTACTTTTTATTAGTAATGTGACTGTATTGATCAATCTGCAATTTTAAAGCTCAGTTTTTACTCATCTACATCTCTCTTTAAAGATTTCTTTTATATTTTTGCTTGTACACTTGTTTATGTATATACTGGTACTACTCTTAGTCTCTTATTCCTAATTAACTGAATGGCCTCGAGGAATTACGTATAATAATGTGAAATTAATGTGGTATATAGTACTCAACTACTCACTGTATCTTTACTACTACTACCACCCACAGAGCACAAAATAACATTATTATTAGCCAATTTTATATCAAATCTTTGTGACAATAGCAATAAGTAATAGTAGTAATTGTACCAACGACCAAAGTGCTACTTGCATTCTCCTACTTCCTTGAGATTCTTCTCTCTCTATATATATATTCGTCATTCTTTCAAATCACTTATTTTTTGTTGTAGCCTTTTGTGCAACTGCCACATTTTCCTCTTCAATGTCTCACACTATTCTATTACAATTACTTAGAGAAAGATTTCAAATGACCACAGTTTCAAAATTGGTAATGACTATTTATTTATTTTTTAAAGAGAGAGAGAGAGACCAAAACCAAAAATTCTCATGCGGTATTTCTGAAAACGGAATATAAAATATTGCACTGGAAAGTCTTCGTGTTATTCACCTTAAAATACACATTATTTTATTATTCTTACTCTTTCATGTGTAAGCCATGCTGTTCTTGTAAAAACTGAAGACATTTATTAGCGTTGTTGCAAGTAAAAAAGTTCATAGTTCAAAATGGGCAAGAAAATATTACTAATACACTATGAAAAAGTGACATGGAGTACTATATATTTACGCTTTCAAGTACTTACTATGTAGCTCTTACACAATAATTTGCAATCATGCAACCCCTGTAAATTTTCAATATAATCTGAAAACAATTTGCTGTTGTTGTAAAATCATCTTGTATTTTTCTCTCTCTATGTCTCTCCTCCTCCTTTCTCTTGTTTAAATTTCTATTTAACTATCAATTTTATATACTTTTGAAAAGCTGAAATTTGGTAAAAAAAAATGAAAAATATGGAGCACTTAAATGACACCTAATTGTGTATGTACAAAACGTCAGAAACAATTGTAAAATGAAGCAGTTGTAAATTGCAAATGCTACAAGGAGAAAACATGGAAGAAAAAAATGGTGAAATTATTATTACTACCATCAACTACATTCTCGGACACTCTCTTGCATTATCTAATTGCATGCAATGGCCCAAGTGTATTTTAACAGTGAACAAAATAAGGAAATATGAGGAAAGCAGATATCGTCTCTGTATACTACATATATACTTATATATATATATATATATATATATATATATCTAGTGCGTGTATTTAATGAATGTAATATCTAACGTATAGATATATAAAACATGAAAGATTACTCTTGTATTTTATTTTGACCATCATCTACACAACAAAACATCATCAGATGTACCATAGAGAAGAAGGATGAGTTAAAACGACATAAATGAATGGGAGTTGTATCTCTCTCTGTCTTATATATGCCATTATATACAGACAGATACAAAGTGGTGGTGCTTATTATAAACTCTTATTCTAATATCCACTCCATCAAACTCTGAAAAAATTATATATTATGTTAGCCAAAAATTTGTTTTCATCTCTCTCTGTACTTAAAGTATAAGTATATGCCACACCAAAAATCATGCAATGAATACTACATACATAGAAAACCGAGGAAAGACAACTTGATTATTTACGTACAAGATCAGTTTATATAGACAACTTGGCCAAAATATTGGAAAAAATATATACATCACACCATATGCAAGTTGCAATAGAAATTTTTGAAGACTCTAATGGTAAAGATTAGCGATTGCCGACAGTAACTAAAAAAGAGAAAGAGACTAAAGAGATTTATGTGTAGGCGAGTTAGAAAAACGTAGAGAATTGCAATTCAAAATGTAAATAGTATTGAGAATTAGGACCATATGCCAAATACATGTATGACATCTAAAAGAGAGGAAAAGGGCTGATTTACTTTTGTAATGCTTTTCTTTAACAAACTTTAACGTTTGATGGACGGCTCTCATATATTTATGTTACACCCTCGTATTCATCAAACTTATGAAAATGTCAAGATAGAAAATAGTTGAGAGAGAGAAATTCCGTTGTAAAATTTATACATACTACAAAAGTCAGAATGTCATAGAAGAAGAAAAAGATTTCAATATGAGAACAGTGGGTGGTTTTTCATAGTGATCATAGTTTTTTTTGTACATAATGAGTTACTTTTTTGTGCTATGTATTATATAGGAAAAAAGAATATAAAACAAGGTGGATTTAGTATTTTTGAAAAATAATATATGACTTTTTGTACAGTAACAAGAGTTGTAAATTGGAAGAGATATGTGTGTACTAGAAGAACGAACAAGGAGGAGGAGATGTAAAGTTTGAGTTTTTGATTTTAACACATGCTTTCGCACTATGATAAATGATTTTTGCACTTTGCACTCTTCTCAAAAACTTTTTCTATATACTCTTCTTCTTGATCATCTTTCTCTTTTTCTCATAGCTGGACTTTGTGTTATTACAATATAATATGTTGTAGAGTCGTGAGCTCTTCACACAATAGTGGTCTTTTAATCATCATCATGAAGCAAAGTAAGGCACGGCTACGGCATAGTTGTGAAATCAGGTGAATTAATCTTGAGCAAGTGTCTTTTGACTTTCTACATCAAGGCAAATAAGGGAGAGTACTATATACTTTCATGATTTGAGCAACATCTTAAAAAATTTTCTTACAGGTATTATATATAGAAATATATATATTGATACTCTTTAGCAATAATACTTGCTCAACTTAATTCACACGAAGCTTATTATATTATTGAACTTATTGCCAGTACAGCTTTAGAAATTCAATCAATGTGTTAGACAGAGATGAAAATCTAATTACTGAATCTTGACTCCACAACAAAAAGTGGAGACCACCAAGTAATCAAGATTTGTATGCTTGTTAAAGATCTATATACTCGTTGTTACTGATCTGAGCAAATCAATTGTAGTTGATATGAAAACTATATTGATTTCTTACAAGAAGAGCTATATATTTTATACTCCTTACTCTGATCTCTTATCAACTGATTACAATTAACATCTCACGCATTTCTATTACAACAGTGGAGCTATAGAGCTACATAGCAACAGTGCTAATAAAAGGAAACTGATCAAAATGACAGCAATGGGTGACTATATTTCCTATTTGCTCAAGAGAATATCAAGTCTTGGCTCAATTGTAACTCATACTCATTTTTTAAGCGTATTGTCGTATTCTAAGGAATGGAGTCCAAGTCAAGGAAAATGAAAAAATAGGGAGGAGAAAAAGTATAAGAAGAAAAGGTAGAAAAAATAGTTTCGTCTTGGTCATCACATCACTCATGAGACGAAAAAAGTAGAGAGAGAAAAGGAGAAGAAGAAATATGCGAGACTAAAGAACTACAGTGGAATGTCATGCGATTGAGGTTGACAAGAAGATTGGTTTGTTGGTGTAGAGTAGAGAAGAAATGAGTCTCTAAGCTTTTTTCCACAATTTTCTATGCTTCTATACTCAATGTGGTAATGAGAGAGAGATATAATATATATTGGGTAAATCTTAGATTTAATTCTCTAAACAAATGTACCTTCTTACATTACATTTTCAGTTTCTATATAAAAACAATTGGTACTCAAGCAACAATTTTGAAAATTTACAAAAGTAGTACATTTTGACTACTATTGACTACTATATGAATTTTTGCTTTTACCTTCAAAAAATTAAATCAATTTCACTAAAGTAATCTGTATAAAGAAACAAGGATTAGTCAAGTGATTTTGACCCATGTAATATTGTTTAGGGAAAGAAAGAGAGACCTGTTTTTATGAAGATTCTACAACAACGGCGACTACTTACATGTCACCTTAAATTACTAACTTACACTACACCGGTTTTTCAACGACCCCCTACATCCAACTCTCAATAGCAATCTATCGCTTTTATAGACTTGCGTTAGTAGAATCTTACATACAAGGCATTATGATGACTTTTGTGTACAGAAGAGAAGACAAGACAGAAGAAGAAGAAGAAGTTTTAAAGAAGCAAAAAAGAAATGCCGACTTTTTGTACTTTATTTCTTCTCTCATTCTCCGTTTTTTTTTCTCTCTCTCTCTCTATAAGTATAATGGTAAAGTCAGAGAAGAAGAGTTGCAATGTAAAATTATGTATATTGCCATAAACTTTCTTATATTGCTAGAAGATTGTACATATGTTATTTCCACCTTTTTACAAAGTCCAAAGTACTATATACTACATATACACCTACTAATACAAATATGCAAAACGAGTAGTAGCTAGTAAAGTACAGATTAAAGTATATAAATGCTGATTCCTCTCTCTCTTTCTCATCTTCTTTACCTTCACTCTTTTCAAATAAAACTCAAAGACTTTTTCCGATTGTAGAGTGATATAGTAGACATAAAGTGATATAGTTGCTCATAACTTGTCATACTGTGCATAAATGTTTGTCAATATGTGTACACTACATTTGGTTGTCTAATGGCAAAGCTTCCACCATAAGTGAAAAGAAAATTATGTTCAACACCTACGCAGCATAAGAAAATTTACAGATGGTTAGACACATTCCCATGTGTTGTAAAAGTCAAATAATTAATTTAAAGTTTAAAGAAATTTGATAATAAAAAAGATAACTATTAAATTTAGAACTATAATAGATCTATATTACCTACTAATATTAAATGCATATTTCATTGTAAAGGTTATGCCTATTCACTTGCTCAACATTATATACAATGCAAATTTCTGAATGAACACGAATATCAAATTGTACGAGACAAAAAAAGTATTCAAGCTATTGTAATCTACGTGAACTTGAAATTCAAAAAATTCAATTTCATCCCATTTCAATTCATTGGAAATGCAATTCTTTTTTCTGGGCTTGTCCTACAAAATAACTGGTGCTTTTGTTGCCACACTGAAGGTCAACGTATACTAAATCTATATTGCATGTTTAGATATATGTTCCATGAGATTTTCATTTTTATTTGAACTCTACATCATCGAACCAGCTATACAAATTTTAGACGGATGCTATGAATGCTATGGTATATGTATAATGAGCGTTCCGCTAACTCGTTTCGACGACTTGGCTTGTCTTATTACTTAGTTTATGACCAGTCTTCTCTGCTGGAATCACTAATAATAACACAGGTGGTAATAATAATCAAGTCGAGGCAAACTTCAATGAAGGTACATGAAAAACTTTTCACTACTCTAGTAGTCCTCTACTGAAATACAACAAGTTGACGAGAAGTTGAAGAGAAGATACATATGAGAATGAGAAGCCTCAAGTGTAATCATTATACATACATATGTATGATTAGGATTTTCTAGCTTGGAGTAATGTGAGTGTTTTTAATATCATATTACTATTTCTGTAGAGGACACGAACGAACGAAAACCTTTTGTATATAGATATATGTGGGAGACAAAGTGGATGCCGACGATGAAATGAATAGTAAAGTAGTCAATAATATTCCTTCTAATATATATATATGTGCTCAACAAGTGTGATGAGTTGATACTTCTAGATATAATATAACTTATGTTACACACGGATGTTGTATATATAAATCTATGGTTTGCTAAAAGAAAAGTCCAAGGAGTACAACTAGAAGACTTATGCATCACTGCTCTCATACGTAATTCATATATCATGATGTATACTAATACATTAGACGGTAGTACTTGCTATTTTCCCATTCATAAGTTCTTCTTTTAATATTCTCACACATGCAAAACGAAGAGAGCTATATAAGCATAATCCTTATAGTTAGTTGCCATAATGTACATAATCTACATCCTATATGAGAACTTGAAAGAAAAAAAATTATGGAAAGCATTTTG
Source organism: Oncopodura yosiiana (assembly GCA_009869805.1). Lineage (NCBI taxonomy): Eukaryota > Metazoa > Arthropoda > Collembola > Entomobryomorpha > Oncopoduridae > Oncopodura > Oncopodura yosiiana. The sequence goes on from VCNE01008404.1 coordinate 154,268, forward strand.
CATTGTAATTGCAATATTATTTTTCGTTCAAGTCTTTAACGAGTAAAACAGCAGCAGCTGTAGTACACATTAGAGTACGAGTCAAAAAAGATCCTGCTAGTATAAAAAAATCTCACCATAATGATGTTTATGTAAGGATCTTTCGATTTTACAAGGATCTCTCAATACTCCAAGTCATTCAAAGTCAAAGAGAAAAGTCTTTAGAAGAGCAAAACAGCTTAGTAAGTCGTATTAATACTTTCAAGTTGTACAAATATAAGAAAAAAGTGGGAGGGAGACGAAGAAGCTCACTTAATAAATAATAATACATATGCATTATATATATATATATATATATAACTTATATCATCAGAATATGGTAAGAAGATGAAACATATAAAGAAAAATAAACTTGAGAGATGAGAGAAGGATTTTATGATTTGCATGTGCTATTTTTGTGAATTAGATATATATGCATATTTGTAGTAGTATATAGGCATATGGGCACATCTGCATTATTATTTACATTAGCTTCACTACTGATGCTGGTATTGTTGTGCTAATGCTAATGGAAAGAGACGTTTGAGGATCAGGAACCGTGAGCCAAATCCAATGAAAAGACAAAAGGAGCCATCAAGAATGCTAGCTTGATTCTATTGATGGTAATTTTCACGTCATTTCAAATTTAATTTCCAACCATCAAATTTTGCTAGTCATCGCGTCATTCAAACATAAAACCTCCAAGCGGTCTTCCAAAGCTATAGTAAATACTTGAGTGTGTGGTAGTAAATGATGAAATTAACATTATGACTCAAGAGCAAAGAGCCATTACTACAATATATTGTATAGTATGCTCACCCTTGAATTCAAATTCTAAGAGTCCACCATCTCGTCAAAATATAAAAGGTTTCAATATTGCATGCAACCATTAAAATTCTTATATCTGGTACATATTACTAGTAACTCACAGTGACCTATTGATGTAGCAATTAGAGAAATAAAGACCAATGTCATTCTCACTCATTTAGGCTTTGGTTCATTGTGGTGAGAGGAAAGGCAATGGAATATAAATGGGCTAATAACAGATTAGCACATCATCATCATATCATGCGATTTGTAATGTTTTTTAACTAATGCACTTATTCAAACCCAACTGAATGTATAGTGCATGAATATATATATGATAGTATCATATGAATTAAATTTTCAAAAACTAAAGTTTAATTCTCATTAGTTTTGTTTATCAAAGACAAGAAAAGAGTAGAAAAGCATGAACCATGAACCAGTGTTATTTTATTCTAGATACATCTTTGTACACAAGGAGTGCAACAGGTAAACTTTAAAATCTAAAAAACTCAAGAGCTGTAGTAAAATAAGGATGGAAAAGAGACTGAAAAAAACTTGAAGAGTCTCAGCATGAGACGGATGGATGGATAGGTTGTAACAGAGGTAAATTACATCAAAAATTTCCAAAGAACAACCACGCCTAGCATTTCCCACGCTGTTATATATATATGCATGCACCAAGGAGAAAAAGATACTGATCCATACAAAACTCACCAGAAACTTTACATTTTCCTATGTACATCTACATCTACATACACTGTGCTACGTTCAGCCACTTTATATATATATATATATATTTTATACACTAATGTGTGTGTGTGTTGTTATTATACAATTCTTCCGATTCACCTTACTCTTCTTCTCATCATTGCTATTATACATCTAAAGCCATTATATTTATCATTGTTGGCTCAAGCACACATTGTACACATTGTGAGTTTTGTGATATTTGATGTGCTTTTGTGTTGTACTCTAAGGAAAACTCTTTCTTACACAATGCATTCATAACACAATTTTTCTAAAGGAGTAAACTACAGGATTCTATCTACGGTAGCTAACAGGTACATGAGCTATGTTATTGTAGAGTAAAAAGTGAGTAAATGTAATTTCTCGAGTGTGTGTAGAGAGAGAGAAGAAACCAACACCAACCACCACCGTTGAAATGGATATTTGTCGAATGAGTTAGACTCTATAGTTGTTTTAAATAACCTTCATATGACTCCAATCATTATTCTCAAGTTAAACTACACATTCCCTTCTTCTTTTCTCCAGTTGTCTTATAATACTCTGTAATATTACTATATGACCTTTTATACTTTAAAGAGTTTCATATAATTTTACATAAACAAAAATAAGAAGATTTCTACCTGATGTACATACATCATAATGTACAACTGGGGTTAATTGTTATTATTGCATAAAGTATTGCTGCGAGTTAGGATAGAAAAATGTAACCATGAGCTAAACTAGCCATGACCTACACCTCGTTATCTCTCTTGTAAATATATAAGCAACTAAAGCACAATGTTGTTTTTAATTACTTGACGTAAAAGTAATTTAGCGCTTTGATGTTCTTACAAGTTGAGATGAGTCTTGAATAATATGTTTTTTGAAAAAAATGCAAACAAACTAGAATTTATTTATGTGAGCTTTGAAATAGTTTTAATCAATCTTAGCACTGCAATAATACTCTTTAAATTACAGACTAGTAGTATTAGTTGTTGCTATCAGTAACTTTTATTATTCTACCTTTCAGAAGTGTACGAGCAAAATATATAATGTATACAATATAGCCTTGATGATGAGTTGAGACTAGAACTACTATAAATGTCTCTGATGTTTTTTCCTTTCTTCAAAACTTGTGTTATATTATAAAATTTATGAGTACTTTGCTACTGTAGCTAAACCATAGAACTTGTGTGTAGAGCTATATATCATTGCATAATGGACCCTTTGCCTCTTGTCATGAGGCGGTTGAATTAAGAAATGTCCACCTGTTGTCATTTGACTATATAGTAAAATATATATTCACAACCTGACAACTTTTATAGTGCAATAGCCAAAAACTTTTAACCAAGGTGGCAATTTTTTTCTATTCTTCATCTTGCATCTTTCATCGTGTCCTTACTGACAGAAAACAATAGAGACTGTTAAGATGAGCTAAAATATGTCAACAGCAGTTGCATATAATATTCAAGTGGTCATCTCTCTCTTAGTATATAATAAAAAGATTTTCTAACACATATTCACAAACACCTTTCTCTTTTGTCTCATCTGCCATTCCAATTGTAACTATAGTAGTTTACCTCAGAAGCATATACAACACGCTCACTTTATATGCCTGCATCTCATCTTATATGATATTTTATGCACTTCATTTTAAATTACAGGCTCTCCACTCATTCTTGGACGATATATAAGAGTCTCCTCTCCTCTCTCTCTCTCGCCAATAATATAAGAATGTACAATATGAGTTTCAATACATAATTTGAGGCTTGGCTTGACTCTATATATTTTTTAAGTTGCCACACATCACATTCTACATTCCACTCATTAATTATCATATATGAAGGTACTCTACAGAAGGCAGATGTCCTCCGCCCTCATGAACACAACTCTTGTAATAGTGTGCTAACACCAAATAGTACAGATAATAAAACTCATCTACAAAACTCTCCTCTTCTTCTTCAAGAGAGATACAAAGCTTCTTGATCTCTTCTCTTTTAAATACATTTTTATTGTCATCGTTGCGCAATATGCTTGTCATTAAACTCTAACACGTAGAAGACTTGCCTTTTATTCATCCTTACCTTTTTACATGGTAATAAATAGCTTTTAATAATTTTTATGTGATGAGAGACTAAAGTGGTCATACGTATGAAAATAAAATCTGTAAGAATTTTAAATTAATTTTTAGTATGAAGGAATGTTGCGCTTTAATGGAGACTACTACAAAGTCAAATATAATAAAGCTGAGTCCCAAATTCATATTGAGCCGATCAGAACACTAATGTACATTACAACAAATAGACAAATAAGTTAGTGATAGAAGAAGGTAGGTTGTAGGTAGGTACAAAGAGAGCTAAGTATTCACGCATTCAATTTCAGGATCTTCTTTGGTGATGATGATGATGATGATGCGATGGTGTGGTATGTACGTAGGATTCAATATGTGAAATGGATGAAAGGGGAGAAAGAAAATCCATTATAAATAATTAGTTATCCAAAGCAAGCACAATTCTTTGACTACACAACATCATCATGATGATGCTAATGGTAATAATGCTCACTTCAACTGCAACAAAGCTCATGTATGTTGTTTTATGTACTCCTTGCAAAATGTAAAATACACAGTGCAACAAACATCCACATATATATATGAGGCAATGTAAATGCAAAGCAAGCCAAAAGGTGTGGTATGCAATAAAAGAGTAATAATAATCAAAGAAAAAGAAGATTTTTTTTTCTCTCTCTCTCTTTTAGTTGTTTAGCACGTAACTTTAGCAAAGTAGTGAGTGTGTCACGATGTGGACCTCACCGAACAGGCTCCGGATTAAATATTATATACACACACACAAGATGATGATGATGTTGTAGACACTATATACTCAAATACTTGTTCATCAAAGAAGGTATATAGAAGTTGTAGGTACTCATCTAAAACTTATTGTATGATTGAGGAGAAAATATCAAAAAAATTACAAAAGGAGACCGTGGGATAGTAAACCATTTGTTTCTATATGATGTGTATATAGGTATATATATATATTGGTGTCGTCGTCGTATCATAATTTTTTTGTGAAACATCAGCAAATCTATAGCCCATTACAGTATTATAAAGACAATGTAGAACTTTGAATACTTTCTTGATCTTTTACTCTTCTATTACTCTGTTACATGTAGTCTGTAGTTTATAATTTCAATCTAACAGCATCAACTTTCCTTCGTTCATGCCAGCTTTACTTGTCAAAGAATGTATTAAAACAATGAGCCACCCATTTTTCATTATGTTTTGCACTTTTATTTTGACTATATATTATGTATATATATATATATTGCAACATGCAACAACACTTTAGTATTGAGAAGAAGATGGGCTTGCTATCCTTTTATTATCTCTTTCTTGGAGAGTTGATACCGTGTGCACATTAATATTCCCACATCTCGCCAAACTCACGCAATCCAAAAGAGAATTATAACTTGTTGCTATAAAACTATTAAACCTTTCGAGAGAGAGAGAAAAACAACAACACGGAGTAGATATTGTGGATATTGAATAGAGTGAAATGTCCACAATTTAAATCATTCTTGAAATGAGACCATTAGCGTTAAATATGATTGAGAGGGAGCGGTTTTGAGCGAAAGAAGGAAGAGAAAAAATCACAAATTGAACATTAATATTCAAGAGCAACACTCTCATATATATTGATTGTTGTCTATATTAATTCATTAGTGTGAGATCTTTATTTCTACATATATACAAGATTTTTGAAAACCTATGTATGATAGATGATAGATGAATTTTTTTTCAAATGCAATATTTGAGTTGTGAAGCATGACACAAGTTTGATTCTCAAATGTCTCAATGTTGTCTTGTTGTCACGAAGTGCATTCTATCAAAAGAAGAGAGAAGATGATCTTTTATTCTTTAAAGATGTTATTTTGCGTTGGAAGCACGATCAATTCAGTTTGTATTTAAGATTTACCTTGTTTCTTGTACTATGTGTATACACTCATCTTTAACATGATGATGTATATATATATATAGGTAAGAAAGAGTTTTTTTTCTAAATGTTTGTGAGAGTCATACCATAGAAAAACTTTTAAACTTAACCCTTTTTCTCACCATCTACTATGTCGCTTTGCATCTTTACTAAAGATGCGGATGGATGGACATAAGTCGTAAGTAAGTAAGTTAGTAGCAATGTATAAAAAATAAAATATTATAGTTACTCTCAAGATTGTCTCAACTTATATGTGCATCTTCTTTAAAATGTTTTTGCTGACAAGGTACATATTTACAAGCTAGTCTTTTCATTATAAATGAACGCCCGTCCTAGTTTCCCTTAAAAATGGGAGTGTTCTAAAAAGCAAATCTTTTTCATTTATTATATATGTAGTATAAAGACACTCGCTCACTCACTCACTCACCACACTCTAAAGTCAATTCAATGATGATGAAAAAACACAAGGAAATTATCATCATGAGGATTTTTATACTTGCGCTCAACTACATATATATACATGGAATATAAATATGAAAACTAAATTTTCTCTCCTCTTCTCACTCACACACAAATCTTATAGTAATCTCAAGTGTAATTTTTAATATCATATAAACTGTGAATTTTCCTACTAATGTGTCTGTGTTTCTATATGCTTATTACACTAACTGAAGCAGTACTTAATATTTCATAGTAGCTAAAAACCAAAACGGAAATAAGCTTGTCTCAAGCTTCCTCCTGCTGGTGAAAAATAGGTCAAGAGTATTTATATACATTGCTCAATTTGTTCTATTACATTTCACTAGCATTAAAACTCAGTCATGATTTGTCTCGGCTCTGCCTTCTTCTTCTTCTCACTTTACAAAAATAAAACTTTTACTTAATGTTATATGTATATGGCTACTCTCTTTCTCGAATCAATTCACCTTGGCTAATATGCTACACTATTTTTTAACTCTTAAAATATAAATCTTACCTTTCTTAACACGAAGGTCGATACAAGTTGGAGGATGATGTGAGTGAGACGGCCATGATAAAAAGTTTCTTCTGGAATTATTATTGTAGCTATATGGAGATGAGTCTTCAGAGTCTGAAGTAGAGTCACCGGATTCACCACCTTCAGGTGTTTCACAATGTCGACGTCTTCGAGAATTATTATTATTGTTGTTACTATGAGATGATGAGCCATCATCAGATTTATTTACAGTTAGGTCAACAGGCTCCATTTGAATCGGCGGACACTCCGCCTGAAAAAATTCATTAAAGAAAAATATAAGTGTAATTAATTGCCAATAATTTGGAATAGTTTGAAAGAGAAAACTGATTATTATATGTATATAACGCAACCAGAATTAAAAGACTTGATAAATTAACTAGATCTATTACTCAGCTGGAAGTTTGCCTGAAAATAAATTATTTTTTAATTTATTAGCCATCATGATTATTACTATATAATCAGTGTAATAAATGCTAATGATGACATTCAATCAACCTTTTAAAACAATTATATCAGCCTACAACACAACATGATACTTTCTGACTGAAACTCTTGGAATTTTCACTGTATATTTTAGATTTATGCTACAAAAATTCAGAATCAAGTATAATATGCAAACAATATGCATAGATGACCAGTCAATAAAAATAAAAACTACTGTCATAAAATACTTCCACTCTTGAAAATATAGTGAATATACTCTAAAGTCATAAACGTTCTTACAATTTTTTATATATTTTTTTACGATTATCAATTATATCTAGCATCATCTTGACATATTTGAAAGTTGAATTTACCTTGTTTGCTAAATATTCAGTTCTGTACTCTCTCTCATCTCTACATTCTCAAATTGACTTTTGTGTACAATAACTACTTATATATTACAAACTTTTATATATATATATAGCAGCACTAATAACTATACTCTACTACTCTTCTACTCTAAGTAGAAAAACGTGAAGTCTTGCAGAGTAATCAAAATAGTTGATTTTTTTCCCTACTTTATAGATTCATTTAACATTATAAAAAGGCAAGTTGACTCACACATTTGAAATTCAACTTATCTGCTTTCTAACACATTAGCTCACTCACCACTCATCAATATATATAAACAGCCTTCATTGTCTTCTTGTGAGTGAATAATTACACTTGACTCAACTACTCTGGTAAAATATATAAAACTAGAAAAGAAGATGATGATGAGCAGGAAAAAAATCGTTTTAGAAGGGACAGTTAAAAGCTCGTTTTGATCATATACAATTACTACATGTAGTAGCATTATTAACTAGTAAGCATAAAGTAATCATAGAAATATATCACCATTTATAATATTAAATCTATATATTCTCATATAGTGTTGTTGATCATGATAAAAGCATTATATTACACTAGTGTAAAGATATATTTGCGGACGTGTTCAAAGCAAAAGTTGACTTCTTTTGAGTCATAAGACAAAAGGAGACATATGTATATATCTATACAACAGGATGACGACATGACGATGGTCATCTTCATTTCATTTCATGACGACGATTACCAAAAGAGAGATGAGTGAAAAAACAGGACAGAGAGCAGGGCATCTTAGTACATGACAGGTGAAGGTACATATTATTATTATTCTCATTGGAATAAAATAGAAAGGCCTTTTGAATGAATGAATGAATACTCATGTTTTTCTTAAAGTACAAATCATTAGATGAAATGAATCTCTTCTTCTTTTTCACTAGTGTATATACTAGTGTATACAAATGTATATAGAGTATATATATGAATGTTGTTTGTATTTTCTATGGAGTTGATTTCACACTGATTATATAGTATATAAGATTATGACACTTTTACAGTCATCATGTAATATATATCACTATATATGCCACACTAATGTCGTTAAAACAAAAACAAATCAGTTGAACTATGTGTCTAATATCAATACATTAAATTGCCATTTAGTCACTCACATATAATATTGTATTGAGCTCAATATATTTTAAAAAGTGTACACCTTTTGGCTTTGAAGATAGAAATTAATACTTTATGGTAGATATAATGTACAATTTGTAAGCTACATTGTGATTATAAGGTTCTTAGCTAAAGAGAAGAAAAAAGTAAAAGAAAATAGTTCTCTCAATATCCTAAGAATGTCAAAGTACTTTAGTTTATAGTATAGCTAAGAGCAGTTAGTTAATCGCCGCTCGTTTACTATTCATCTTGTCAATGAGCATTTGTCATTCTATGTTGAATATATATATGTATGTATATAGTACTGTGTGTTGTTGCTAATGTGTGTTGCACACACCGTTTTGTTATGTATGTCATTAGCTTTTCTGCAAATCACGACTCACGACTGCACACATTAGACATTACTAAAATTTCAAGGTATGTACTCTCTAAGCTATATGAGTACTTATAATATACAATGTATATACTCATAGAAGTGAAGTAATGTTTTCACAGCAATATTTATAGGAGAATATATATATATATATATATATATATATATATACATAATAAAAGTATATATGTACACTGTGAAAAAATTATGTTCACCTGTAGCAAAACGTGGAGTGACTTCTACAAGAACAGTGCATGTTCAAATCAAATTCAAACGCACTATTATAAATGTGAACAATTTATATGCCATGACATAGTGTGGAACTCTTTAAGAGTCAAGTCAACAAGTTGAGTATGTTAACTTGCACATTTAAGAAAAAGAAGAAGCGACAAAGTCATCTTATTGACATAGTTAGTTAGTGACTAGCTCAATAAATCACGTATTACATTTAGTAAGAAGAAGATAATGAAAAGTTCCTTAACCATTGTAAATGACAGATGCTACAAATATATACCACTGACGCATCTGCTACTAAAATTAGGCAAATTAATATCAAAACTTCATGATCTTTTTATATAGTCCGCTAATGTATGCATCAACACAATCCACACATCAATACATAGCCAAGCCACACTTATACTAATCTGACATGTGAGTAAAGTAAATCTTACTTTTACCGAACCTTTTACTCTTATATGAGAGTAACATACTAATCATTTTTTATTGTGACTAAGCATGCACAATATATAAACGCTTACAAAACTGAATATTAAAAAAATATATACTTACCTCCTTGGAGTTCATACTTGATCTCATTCGGTCTGTAGGCATCGGATAACGTTTAGTTTGGGAGGGAGTAGTAGCAACAAATTATAAGTAGCCAGACTTATCAATTGATCTCAATAACACAAAAAATGTACACATACATAGTAATGACGCTTCTTTCTTAAAAGTGTACATCACAATTTTCACTGTTTCAATTGAAAAAGCATCCCTTTAGTTTTCTGTAGTCAGTCACATTCACACTTTATTGATGTTAAATCTTCCTTCTGCTATCTATAAAAAAACAAAATAAAATATAATTAGTTCACTGGCAATAGCAACTAGGTCATTATTAAAATTCTTACATAATACAACTTTTTTTAGTTTTGTTTCATACAATTATACAAAATAATGTAACACATTGTTTGATTTACTTTTTAGCTTAATACGCACTATTTCGAAAGAACAAAAAACCTTTAAAAATTGTCACTGGCATATTTTTGACGTATTTACTATGTATACAACTATGAACTAATTTGTTTACATTTTTATATTAATGGTACAAATGTATATTTAACTAGTTGGAGCAATTAGTGTGTACCAACAAATATAACAATGCTTTTCTCTCTCCTATTTCCCTTCCTCTCTGTCTCTCTCTCTCTCTTGCTCTATTGCTATTGTCCTAATTTGTCAACAAGATGAAAACACAAAACAAATCACTCATGATGCATAGAAATTCAATGACAAAAACATTCCGACTTGGTTGTCCCGTTGCCAAAACAATGTGAAAGCCTATATTTGTCTTTTCGCTTCTAATGTACATTAGCAGAAATGAATATATAATTCAGATACACACAAGTATAACTATATGTAGATAATATGACAATATAGTCAAGATAGTCTGTTATAGTTGGTATACCTATAAATATTATGACATTTTATCAATGACATATTATGACTCTCTTAGCTGGACCATTTATGAAAATTGATTCAAGTGTCAATGAGAAACTCCACATCATGTTTTATCCTTCCTATTTTTTTTCTTGTCATTTATTGAGGTAATAACTATTTGTGAACACAAAATATGTGCAAATATCTCTGTTGGAGATATTCGGGTCGACTGTTGTATAGGCAAATCATTTTGGCTGTGTACTCTGTGTCTCTCTCTCTCTCATGACATGTAGTCATTCATTGCACGTAGAGAGCAATGCAATGTTAGCCACAGTATAATGCTTTACAATAATAATGATGATGCTCTTTCTGTATATATATATATAAAGTGAACTGACTTGAATAGCTCAGTCGGAGGTCAATTTCTAGCTGTTTTGCACACACACGATTATAGTTGTTCTCTCATCTCTTGATTGTAACATTTAGCTAGACTATAGTGTACATTGTATAAAATACTAATCATGTACATTAAATCAAGTAACGAAGAATTTTGTGAAAATAGCTACAAGCATAGCATTAGGTGAGTATATGGTAAAAGAAATGAAGATGATTTTCTACTCGATAGTGCAGAGGGCATAAAAAAAGTTTTTCTAAAAAGCAAAAACCAAAGTTGAGTTACTAAGTTGACTTGACTTGTAAGAGAAGAAGAAGAAGAAGAGAAAAAAGTTTAAACAAAAGAATGACAAGACTTATTTAGACAAAAGGCCTCGCCCAATTTACCTACACACAGGAAAAAAAAGAGTGACAAGAGAGAGAGAGAGAGAGAGAGAGAGAGAGAGAGAGAGAGAGAGAGAGAGAGAATGAAAAAAGAACACACTTTACTTTGAGCTCCATACAAAAAGCTTCTTCCCTAATGCTACTAATGTGTTTATCCAGCTACAAATAATATACACGTACACTTGTTGTCTTTTACAACTTTTTAACATTTGGCATTTAAAAAGATTTTTTTCTCTCTCTCTTGAAGATTATCTATCTTTCCTCGTTGGTAATTATGCCATGGAGAAATAACATCTTTTGCATGAGGTCTATTTCGTATAATTTTTTGCTACGCCTCTGCCTTTATAAATACGGTATGTTGTTGTATGCTAAATGGATTACAATTTTACAATATCTAATGTGCATTATATGTGTACGCGAGTTTATAATGTAATAAATGTAAAGTTTTTTTGTACAGGACATCATCATTTTTTTTGTGGGCCCAACCCTGAACACATTAGCGCTTGACATAGCCTTGTTTTCCCGTTTGTCACTTATTCATCTTCCCCACCTTATACTCATCTTGTCTCTCTCTCTCATTTTACCTAGATTCTTAGCAAGATTATGATCTAATAAAACTTAGCACTGAATATCTAAATTATGATATTCTTATGTATATATATATATGTGAAGAATCAACTCGGCTCTCTCTCTCTTTTATGCAAATACTTACAAAATTCTACATGCAAAAATTAGAAGAAATAATTAGACAAAGTTGTCATCTTCCAAAAATGGGTTTTGTACTAAATGTGTGAATTTAAGTTGGCATGAAAGTTTTTCATGCTTCCACAGAAAAAAAGTTTTAAGTAGCAACGCTTCGCCAACATAAATTGCATATGGCAATTTTCTTAAACGTTTTTCTTGTATAGTGTACAATCTTCCTTTCTATATACGAAAACATTTTGTTGTTTTTTTGTTGTATTTGGTTTCTATTTAGCTGTAAAAACTGCAATGGTATATCTTAAGAAAAAGCATTTAGAGAAAGAGAGACATTCTATTTGTAATAATATGGAAAAGAAAAAGTTGTTAGAGTCAATGAGGTCTATTTCATATTGTTAGCATTGTTAGCATTATGACTCTTGTAGCACTTTAAATAGCATAGGTTACGCGTCATGTATGATCGTGATCGATTTGCCAACAATAACTCAGTGGTAGTCTCTCTCTCTCTCTCATCTCTCTTCAACTTTGAGAAAGATGTGAATCTCTTTCTTTCTTTACTCTGTTGAGAGTGTGGTGGGTCTGTTTGGTTTACTATATTGGTTTCATACATAGTCTCTTTATTTTCTACTTTATCTCTAGATGAACTTAGGTATATATATATATATATATATATATATAAATATAACATATAATGATGCTTCTTCTTCATCCCGTGTGAACTGCCAAAAGTTTTCAAGACAAAGTATAAGAGGGTGGCCTTTTTCTATTCTAAGAGTTTCGTCTTTATTCATGAATCTCTCTCTCTCTCTCTCTCTCTCTCTCTTTGCTCTAGTCTAGTTAAATAGCTGGCCTTCTCTCTCACACATTATATTTCAAGACTTTATTTTTTCTTTTAATGTTATCATCATTCTCATCACTCACTTTACTAAGTGACTTACTTACCTCACCTCACGTCATCCTCTTTAAAAAAATTCAATCTTCAATGCTAACAATGTACTTTGAATATTACATTTCATTTTGCTTATGTAATATATAGTAACTCATAAGTAGCAAAGTCTATAACGATTTCACTGTGAAAAAGTATATAGAATACATATATACTTATATGATGTATGTTTTATCTCATATCTCTCACATATGCACAGAGGTATAATGGAAAATCTACTTTGAGCAATCTTTCTCTATAGCCAATTATGTACTTCCACATTTTCAATTTTGAAGCATTCTAGTTATACACAAACTAGCTACTGGCAAACTAAAAAATGAGACTCCCAGTAGTCAAATCAACTTACTTTACTTATTCTCAACACTAATCATTTTTTCAAGAAAGAAGCGCTTCTGTTCTGCTTATGTATATATACTTGGCTTATATATGTGCAGCTAATGGTACAAAAGTGGCTCTTAACAAAATGACAATTACAGTGAGATTGTTCTTTAAGAAAAAAATTGAAAAGGATGTGTGATGCCGTAGTGAGTCGTTACTGTAGAATTTAATGCACAAGCCTAGCAGTAGTTGTACATTTTTTTTATATAACTACATGTTCTACAAGCTTGTCCCAATCTAGCAATCAAATTTAATGTGTGGACTCTGTACTTTTTATAAAAATATATATTTGGATAGATATAGTAGTAGTTATATAGTGTTGGACAGAAAACAAGAAACCAAAAAATTGTAAGAAGAGCGAGCGAGCATCTTATTATCTTATATGAGCCTTGTTACATAAAAGTGGATTCTCATCTTTATATGATTGCATGTAACTTACTTTATTGTTACAAGTGGTTAGGTCATTTTAATATTTTTATTAGGAGAGATTGTATATATTTAAGCATGTATGTATAATGAGGAGATGTTAATATTATGCAATATGATGAAGGTATATAATATTTTATCGTACAAGGATTTCCTCTTTATGACTATGCATATATATCTCATTTCAACATGCAATAATAGAATTTTGTTACATTTATTATCTGTTTACCTTTATCAAAATCAATTAATTTAAAATACTCTTTCATCCTCATTTATTGAAAACAAATTGAATATATTACTTAAACTATACTATAAGGTCGAGATATGTATACTTGAGAAAAACGATCTGAGACAAATATGTGATAGACTTTAGTAAAAACCACAACTAGTTTGATTTTGAGTGGCTACTTCAACAATGCTCTGATTATATTTACACACACCCTTGTCTATTGTTACAATACAGTCCATGTCAATTTTGGCTTTTGCTCAACAATTGGCATGAAGCAGTGTAACATATAGTACATAATATAGTAACGAATAAGTAAAAATGCAATGGCAATGTGATTGGTTTAACAACATGTATTGGGATCAACTCTCAGGCTTGCCTCGCCTCCTTTTTGCACAAGAATATCTATAGCAATGTAAGGAAGATATATTTCTTAATATTATTATTATATTGCTCAAGCATTTTTCTACTACTAAATGTATTGCAATATAGTTAGAAAGTATATTTTGAAGAATAGCACTACATGCAGTTTAAGAAAAGACTTTAAACCGCACACTCACTTAGGCTCTCTCTCTATATATATATAGCTTCTTTTGATTCAAACTTTACAATCTATTAATCTACATCTCAGCTACTTCATCCTATGAGAAGAAATCTCTCTATACATTATATAGAATGGCAAATCTATATTGCTACAGCATTACATTTCTTTGCTGAAATTATGATACAAAAAACCAACAGAGTGTTGTAGTGAAAGTTTCTCTATCGTGTGTATATCCCCTATATATATATACCTTGCTACAGTATTATAGCCACTTGAACATTGCAATCAGGTTTTTTGAAAGATTACAATACATGATATATAAAAAGAAGAAGATTGAAAAAGAACTGAGTGAGCCAAGAATATCATTAAATTGCTTCAAGTACTATAAGTAGATTATTTAAAAAAGGCCTATGGTCAACATGAAGAATTACTCAAGTAGCACCTTCTTATTATTTCGTGCATAAAAAATTTGCTAGTACTTCTTTCATATCTATTTTACAGACTACTATTACAACTAATAGGAAATTAATGCAGAGTAGTGGTGGTTGAAGCAAACAAACCACTTTAGTATTTTGTTATAGTTTATAACTGTTTGATTGCTTCGATAGAGACTACTTATTGTATGTAGTTACTTGATTTGCACAACAATGACCACACCTTTTCACACTCTCTTGTAGCACTATAGATATGTAATACAGTAGTATATAGAAACATGAGTATACAAGCCACCATATTCCTCTTGATGATTAAATTGATACTTGAGTGTTAAGATACAATTGTTATATGTAGCAGCTCTTTAAATGTGATTTAAAGAAATGTAACTCTCACTTTTCTAGTATATTGTGTCGAGTACTATATATTTATATACTTCTACAGAGCTCTACAATATAGTATCATTTTTTAGTCCTTTCTATCTTGTAAAATAGATCAAAAACTAAAGGGCTAAAAGAAACTAAACAAGATAAATGTATTTGTTTAGTCTAATGTAATTAGGTCTCATTTGCAATTGACACTAACTATTAAATTACATAGAAGATTTTACTAAAGAGTAAAATGAGTTCAAATAATACAAACAAATATGATCCTAGGAAAATTTACATATGGAGGAGTGTTCCATATATTTCAATGAAAATGATTTGGCAAAATATATATTACCTATCTACATATTGAAAGGAAATAATGCATATCTCAAAAACCTTTTTGTACTTATTAGCTCAAAAGACTTTTAGAAAAATTACAGTAATTGTAAAAGGTAAAATGAAATTCCGCCTCATTTCATTTTGAGAATAGTGTTTTGCCATCACGCAGTCTTTGACTTGGCAGTTCATCACCATCGCCCAAGTTTATAAGAATCATGAGACGAACCTTGCTTGCTTCTCTCATGCAATACAAAAATCAACAATAAACACTATATACTACTTCTTGGGTCATATAGTTAACTAAGAGAGCTAACAAGTGAATTGGATTTTTTAAGTAAACAAAGAATTCCTAAAAGTCATTAAAGAGGAAGAGACTATATAGAAGGTAAGAAAAGAGAGGAATAGGGAGTAGGCATTCCACTCAATTGACTCTTTGCATTTGCATACTTGCATACATTATCAGTTTCACTTGACTACAATAATATAGGAGGAGAGAGAAACATAGGAGAGTGAATAGTAGTAGTAGATTTTCCTTGATTTTTTTGTTGTTTTCTTGAGTAATAATCATCATCGTGAACGGTGTTATATCTTGGAAGATTTTGAATTGGAAGAAGGTAAACAGGCTATAGAAGTAGAGGAGAATAAGATAGATAAAACAGTAAATATGCAACTTATCTAATTTAACGTTCTACCAACTTCTTAGCTTGATCCTCAAAGTATTTTTCCATTATACGGTCAAAATTTTTCAATAGCAGTTTTTTGAGAAAAAGAGTAGTATACAGAATCCAGCCATTTTAAAGATGAACGAGAGAGCAATTTTTTAAGTGCTTACCTATGCATGTTCATACTTAGAGATAAAAAGAAAATTTTCTACTTGGCGTGGTTAAGAGAGGCAACAAAAAATGAAAGGAATGAGGTGCTACAACATAACTATAATATTCATGATTGAGAGAGAAGAATATAGCAATTGCAACTTGTAAAATATTTTGTGTTTTATATTATACAACATTCCTCTTCACAAATCTAGTTGGTTTCTAGCATATAGATGAAGAGCAAAAAAAGATAATTATGAGAGAGTAACTAGTAATAACACATTAACCAAGCCACCTACGAGCATAGTTCTTTGCACTAACTATTTTTCTAATTGCTTGTTTACTTAATAGACAACTAATTCATCAAATATTTTATTTTCGGGTATACACTATATAGAAAGGGCTAGCGTGAAATTGACTTCACAGCACAACTATTCATTAGAAGAAATGAATGTGAAAAGTGTACATATATTTTATTTTATATAAAAACACTGGATGAAGAAGCTACTTTAATAGCGGTAGTAGTGACCATGAAAAATCTAAGAATGGAAACGACTTCTTATAGTTGTGCATACAATTTTTATGCATACTTCGTCAGTCGAGGAGTCATGAACGAAAACGACAGGAAAGAAACAAGATGTGATAATAATAATGCTGCTACTGTGAGAAGGAGAAAAATCAACTCGGGAAAAGTTCATGAGACCGGAAATTTCATTTCTGCCAACTCAACGTCTGCCTCTCTGTCTAACTCTTTTTACTAAACGCTCTCAAACTCTACTAACGGGCATTAAGACTTGTTTGCACACTCTTAATAACATATACACTATATGAACTATGAAAAATTCTGAATGAATGTGAATTCCAACACCCATTCACTACTATTTCTCATTAATGAGTCCTCTTGTACAGAAAAAGTTGAAAAAATCACACAGTTGAAAATTACCTGTGCATTATGCTACGTAATAATAATCCATTAAGTTACACAAAAAGTACAAACAGTGGCAGTCTAATTGACTGTTGGTTTTTTTTATATTTTCAATTCAGAAGCCGACAGATTATAATAACTTGTCATTCATTTATATGTGTATAAAAAACTGGCTCGGAACAGGACAACTATAACGTAAAAGTAGTAGCTGGACTGGACTGAAGTATATGAACTTTCAATATATATTGACATATACTCAATAGTAATAAGATACAGTTAGGAAGTTATATGTATATACACAAATGTGGACCTGGTTTTATCAGTGAGGTTTTAACGAAATATATCTTTAAACCATAAACTACTTTGTACCTAATGCTTCCTTGCTATTCAAGAGAAGTTGTATATTCATTTTTTCTAGTAATTCGGTAGGCCTTCTGTAAAACTGATGTAGGTGAGATAGAAGAAGATAGTGTGTTGCTGGAGAGAGAGAGAAGAAGAAGTAGCATCTATACTGCTAAGCAACTAAAATGCACCTGAAATAAGTATCAGAATAGATGAAAGCCTTCCGGGCTACTCCGACACGCCTGTCGAAAGCATTTTCTCGGGTTCAACAAGAGCTACCATTAATTCCCTCAACAACTAATACAAAAGTGTATATATAAAAGCTTGGAACATATAAGAGAGATCCCGACAAGTCGACGCTCGTCATCTGTTCATTTCCTTACTGTTATGTTATGTTAGTTACAAGTAAACTTTTAACTAAATGCAAAAGGTAGAGTATAACTTATACTCTAGAACATCATGTCAGTTCCCTTTTTCGCTTCTTACATAGAGTATGTATAGATAATTTTCATTCCCATAAGAATGAACCCTTCTTCTTCAATCTTTAGCTGCATAACTCTCTAATATCTAGAGTTACATACAAGGGACGTTTTTCTCTTTCTCTCATCATCTAATGGTTCATCTCTAAAAGATTTTCCCAACACTTTTTCCTTCTGCTTCAAGCGTATCAAACAAATAAGAGGGAGAGCAAGAGAGAGAGAGAGAAAAGAAGATCATGAGAGATGAATGCGACCCTTACTTCAATATTAGTGTCAATACCTCCGGACACATCATCTAATGATTGCCTAGTTCAAATCTGACTCAAATTGAGTTTCTAACTGAGTACGCACATAGTTTTTTAGAAAGTGTATCACAGTTTTCTACTGGAAGTAGCCAACATTAAAAATTGTATATTAGATATAAACGGATTTTGTTAGCCTTGTTGAGCTATGCAGAAATATTTATTACTTTTTACTAGTTATAATCTCTCACTCTCTATGTCGTGGCCTTGCAAATCTTTTAACAAGAGCTAAAATGACAATGCTCATTACTGTTATAATTACTAAGTCCAATATTGTGTACTGCTATATAGTTTACAATAATATGTAATGTCCTTCTCATATCTTTAACATTTCGTCACTGCATATATTCACAAGTAAATGATGTTTTAAACTTTGATCACTATATAGACATACTATATACACATGTTTATGTAAAGAGTCAAAGTCATACGGTAAAGACAGGCCATTTGTATATTTATAATGTATTTAGCCTAAAAGCTTAGGAGAAGTGAGTTTTGAGGAAAGAAGTTTTTTTAAAGCTGCGCTAATCTTCACATTATAGAAGCCATATGTGTCGAAAAATTGAGAGAATATATATTTTTTTCTGTTGTTGTTGCTCCTGATGATGCTTATAGCATTATATCATAAGACATCAGTCATCATCATTAAATGTACTTAGGATGATATGAACATTTATATTATTACGAAATATATATATATATATATGTGCTACAATAGCTATATGTTGTCTTGTTCCTACTATATGCTAGTATGTATGTATAATAAGACGAATCTTCTTAGGTTTATGAAAAAAACATCTTATCAACATAAAAAGTGCTCACAAATTCACAACTTCTTCAAACTATAGCACATCATATAACAACAACTTATTGCCTTGCCTTGCCACACTATCACACATAACTCATGGATATACCCAAGAAAAACGCTATCATTGCATTTCATTTCATCCTTAAACGAAGGAGAGACACACGAAATTCATATTCAAGGTAAAATGTTTTTTTTTGTCTTCCACTACTACTACTACCTTATCTCTTTACTTGTATAGATATTATATTTTACTACTCCTTTCGTTTACTTGATTGTTGTTGTTGCTTGCACAGCAGCCTCATCTTCTTCTTCATCGTTTATGCAATGCCACTAGGCTCTTGAGCAAATATTAACAGATTTCACGAAGCAATTATATAATGATAGTTCTACTACTATCTGCTCAACTGCCACTCTTATCACTACTGCTGCCCAGCTTCTCTTATATATATGTACATATGTGGATATAACCAACATATAATGTAGCATCATCATCATCATCATAAACAGCTTATATGAGAGAATACGCCCAGTTTACAAGAATGTGAGAGAGAAGATTTTCATTCTCGACTCTCATTCATTTTCATATGATGTGCACACTGACTGTTGTTGTGTAACATATATACACACATTTATTATCAAGTTGTAAAGAAGAAGCCTTCTGGTCCCACACACACATTATTATTACTATGTGTATCAAAGAGAGTAGAATGCAGGTGGTTGGTTAAAAGGTTGAGAGAGAAGCCGCATCAGGATCAAAAAATCATTCAACAAGACACTTTAGTTTTGTTGGCTCAACAAGTCCAGTTCAGATAACTTTTTTGATATATGCACTGCTGAGGTGCTTAAATCTTTGGCAAATGTGTTAATGAGATGAAACTAAGTAGAAGAATGACACTGTAAGTCAATGTTGTGAAAGAGTACACTATTGAATATTATTAGCTCATAATAAGATATCAAGTTTCAATAATATTCAATTTCCTAATGAATGGTTCTCTATGACTTTAACGAGGTTTTTTAGTGTAACTCATAGCTGCATTTTTACCATTTCGTTGTAATGAGAGAGACCAAGAGCTTACATATATACTCGTCACTCCCACACCAAACTAACATTTGCTCGAGACATAATTTGTGAAAACTGTCACAAAGTCTATACGCTTCTATACTGCTGTGTAGTTATTCAGATAGAAAGAAAAGGATCAGTGAAGAGGAAATCGCCTTTAGAAAGTAAAATATATACACATATTGCAAGTGAAAAGTATATTGCACATGTTTAAGCTTGAACTTACAACCAACACATTTTTTTTTAAATTACTTATATATATGTATATAGTATACACAACCTTTGCGACACAATGTACAAATATTACCACATATGTATGTATATGCATACTTCAAAGAGGGGAACAAGAAGAACAAGGCATATATACAATGTGGTCATATCTCATAATAACTATAAGTCTGTGTTTTTGTGACTAGATTATATTACATTGACATTACCAAATGACACAGTGTACTGCATTAGCCAGAGTTTGAAGTAAAGTGCAATGCAGGCAGAGGCAGAGGAGAAGACAGATGAAGAGACATACCACGATGTTGACGACATGACATGACACACCCTTTTGTATTTCGATATGGGTACTTCCTCTTTGGTTTTGAGCCAAGCTATATACAAGTAAAAGCTTAAGCTCTACACAAATTACTATATCGGTGTGGTGGCTTATATATATTCGGTTCTAGACCATATAGTCATTGTGTATATTAACTAACATTTATGACAACACTTGCTCTCAGCTGCTTACAATATATATATAGTTGAACATATTGCTCTCATATGAAATGAAAATTGTATTTAAACCAACTATTGAGGACTCTGGTTGTAGTTCCAAAAGATATTACACACAGTTGTGTTGTCCATCTCTAAAGCATAAGTTAAGTTTAATATATATATATATATATTCTTCTGTGACAGTCTCTCCTCAGTCTTCATAAACGTCTTGCAAGAAATCCATAAGATTAATACTTACAAAATGATATAGGATGCTAAGAGCAATGTATTTGGTCACATATGCTCTTCCTAAGCTTTTTCCTGTTTGACGACAGGCGGATGACATAACACAACTCAAGTCCATTTATATTCATAATGTATTCATCTATAAAGCTAAGCCAAGCCCAATGTGTTTAGAACAAGTATAAAAGTGACTGATTAGCTACTATGAAAAAAATGTAGATATTTTTCTATTCATCTGCCATGATTGGAACAACAGATAGGCAATAAACTCTTGTTCTTGCAATTTGTTATTCAATTGATACAAATTTACTATAATTGTGTATAATACTAATTATACAATATGCTGTTCAACTTGAGTGACGAATTATGTATTTATAATATGATAGATCCAGTAGCAAACTCACCTGGAATGAAGTTTTAGATATATATATTCCGTTTCAAATGATTTAATTCTGAATCCAAAACAAGAAGCTAAACTGTCACTATCTCACTAAGTCTGGTGAGATGATACTAAGGATCAAAAGAGTAGAGGCTCAATGGTGAGCATCAAGAGTGATCAGATATAAAAGACGCACACGTGAGTATCAGAAAGACAGAACGTGCTTCTTGATCTTCTAAACTTTCAATTACTACTACTGGGATATAAAAATTGTTTTCTTAAAAACTGTTTTGTCACTTTGCATTCATATGCATTCAATTTCTTGTAATATGAAATACAAACAGTATAACAAATAGTTCAAATTTTTACAACATATAGTATGAACTCACATATAAACACACACTTTAAAGAATCTTCTCAAGTATATACTTGAATTCCATAGAAAATCTTTTAATAGATGCTAACTTTTATAACAATTGCAATATTTTTACATTGCACAAGTAATCAGAACACCGGCTTCGATATATATACTCACACTGTAGCTGAAATATAGGAAAGTATTATTATGTAAGTAACTCGTAGCCGTATATTTTTTATTGTATAGTATTGCAGCGTTATTGTCAATTGCTGTCAATCTATTTGGCAAGATGAACTTGTAAGTAAGTAGTGATAGCACTCAATAGTTTTTGTGCTGGAACATACACTAACAACACTTCTGCACGTCTTCTCTGAAGCAATGCCACATATACACTGGGCTCTCTGGTTGTTGAGATTACATACATTATTCTTCGGGAAGGGTTGTTTGTGGGAGAATGTTGAATATGGGAGGCTAAAGCAGCCTTATGCTTAGGCGAGTGAATCCTCTTCTTCTTCTTCACATACCCAATATATTCACATTGCTCCTAATCTACCAACAGCTAACAACACATATACAGAGTATGTTTGTGTGTGTGTGTGTTTTACCTTGAGAATCTTTTTGAAAGCAACAGGAAAGAGAGAGAAAAGAGAATAGTAGCGATTATGCATTCTTAAGCTTGATTTGAATTTCATCTTCTAAGCAAGAAGGAGACAAGATTCTTTTGGGATCTTTTAGAATTTTAAGATTGTGTCAGTTTATATAGAGAAGACTCTCGGTGATAATTTACTATAAACTTGTACTACATATATATATATGAAAAAAGTTTTGAATCAGGTATTGCTGAAATATATTTATAACGTCTCAAGGACTCTTTTAGTGGAGGCAGACAAGATGATTTTAATGATGATAAGTTTAGTAAATATACTATGCAAATCTATTTAGTCTCCAGGGTACTGACGCAAAGGAAAACCTTTATCGATCTTTGCATAGGAAATAAAACCCCGGGTTGTGTTGTTATAAAGTGCTTCAACAATAATAGTAAGAAGCGCTGGTGAAGACATTAAAACAAGTCATTGTGAAATTATTACCTACTGATTTTTTTTTGCAAGTTCACTCGTCCACGGTACAATTCTATTGTAAATCCGCTCTTTTTAAGGAGTTTTAATAGTAGCAATTTTCCAAGTTGAATTTAAATGACTTTATACAACTTCCAGAAGGAATTGAAAACGCAGAAACCTTTCAAAACAGTATCTTGAAGCACATTATATAATATATATGGCAATAGTAACATTCAAGTTATGTCTCTTCTAAACATTAAAAAACTACAGAATACTATTAGACAGACCTATATGTTGATGGTATATCATAAAAAAAATTTTATTGGGTATTTATCTATTCAACTCCCTATCTATTTACATCTAGAATCTGAAATATGTACATAACATACATTTGTCCAATTTTCTTATAGTATGAAAGTAGTAGCAATAAGTAAAGGAAGAGAACATGACGGAATTTATTACAAGAGTTATTCGTGAGAGTTGAGTAATAATAAGAGTAGAGTAGCAAAAGTAATATTTGGTGAAGAAGAGTGAAAAAGATGGTACACATAAAATCTTCTGTGTGTTCAACATTTGAACTACATTAGTAGCATTTCATGTTCCGTTCAAATTGCTACATTATATTTGCTATAAAGAACTGAATTGAGAAAAACAGACGAGAGGAATGCTGCTGAAAAGTTGAAAGTAAGAAAGTAACCTCAAAGCTCTGAAGAGAGAGAGAAAAAAATTGAAATTGGTTAATAAAGAGGAGCGAGAATGGAAGCTGATCGGTAGCTTATCAGTTGTATTCATCAGGAAAGGATATTATGTATCATTGTGTTTTACAATTGAAGTAGAACCCCAATAAGATCATCATCAGATTTTTCTTCTCTACCTACCTGATGCCTTTTTCTTTCTCTCTAAAGAAAATACAGGAGGCAAGTTGGTTGCACGATTTTTAGAAACGGCTTACTCTTTTCAAAATATTGTACACAATCATCAAATTGATTGTGGTGAACATCATGGATTTCAATTGATGTAGATGCTGATGCACGCAGAGTGAAAATAATAAATGTTCAAGAATATATTGTATATTGAACAAGTCCCAGCAGCAGCAGCAGTATTTTATTGTGAATATGTTTTATATGTGAACGTAAAAGGAGAGAGACCATTAAAGAATGACTTTTGAGATTTGACTAGAGTAAATAAACAAATAAGTGCGATATTGAAAGACTCATCTCATCTTATCTAAAACGCAACTAACTTTTAATGAGACTATATAGCTTTAACTTTGCTAGCTATTTCTAGAGATAGAGAATATATTGATTGTACTGATGATTCCCTATGTAAATATTATTCCTCAGAACTCTCATCAAAAAGGAAGGTACAGTTATATATATATACCCTTTTACCAAATGCAATCAAAATAGTAAGACATTATATGTACAATATATATATATATTCTTATATTCTCTCAGAATAATGAATTCCACTGTAAATTTTAAATGAAATAGATGCCTTATTATTGCTAAGTAAAATCTCACAATGAGTGAAAAAGTGGGCGTTTAAAAAAAGACATTTTTTGGACATGGGAGTGAGTTTTTACCTTGCAAATATTTCTTTGGTCATACAAAGAGTCAGACGAATACAAAACACACATGTACAGAATCTTCTCCTATTTTATGACTATTGTGCAAATTATTATTTGACTTTAGGAAATATTTTCATTGCTTCTTAATTACTAGTCTTGCTCAATTTCAAAAATCCAAAAACAGAGAATCACAAATATAAAGCTCAAGTGAGAAAACTTCAGGTTGAGATTTCTAGAGTAGAATATGTAAAAGAATTTAAAACTGGGATCATAAAGCTATACAATAAATGTATATAAATGAATGAAACACTAAGTATACAAGGAGCAAAGTCAAAAGAGAAAAAAGTCATTACACATTTAGGTATATATATGTATATAAACTTGAACATGTACATATAAGAGACCATATAGTGAAATAATATTATTATTTGGGAGAGAAAAAACTAAGATTCCATCAAGATGAACCAACGCCTATCTTCATCTCTCTCTCTCGTGGACGATGGACATTGTATATATATATCATCTTGGCAAGAATGTAAGTTTTTACGCTCAACATTAAAGTCATGAAGTGTTGTGTAAGTGAATATAGAGTATAGTGCAAGTAAGATAACGTACATTGTAGTTGAAAATGCATCAGCACCTTAGTGCCACACCGTCATAGCATTCATACCACACACACAATAAGCAACCATAGAATCATG
Source organism: Oncopodura yosiiana (assembly GCA_009869805.1). Taxonomy (NCBI): domain Eukaryota; kingdom Metazoa; phylum Arthropoda; class Collembola; order Entomobryomorpha; family Oncopoduridae; genus Oncopodura; species Oncopodura yosiiana. The sequence continues at coordinate 179,676 of VCNE01008404.1, forward strand.
TTTGCCCTTTTGTCTGTTTCCAACTTGGTTTTTTCTCTCATCTTCTTCGTCTTCTCCAAACTATTCACATAATAGTATAATACATCCCAGCAACTTACATGTATTTGGTTGAGAGAGAGAGAATCTCATCATTGCCTAATATTGAATACACACACTCTCTCACGCAGCATCATCATCTTAGATCACCTCTTCACGTAAAAAAAGAGCAGAGAGTTGTAATGTAATAGACGGTGTGTACATACTTTGATATAATGAAGAAAAAGACGAGTTCAAGCTCTACTAGAGCTAATATCATATGGACTTTAGGCCTGTATTGGGCTTTTGCTCTATAATGTTATAAGAAGAAAAAACATAGCAACATATATTTTTACGTAACACTCCTCTTCTCTTCTCTACTAACGTCCTAACTTGATCTTTAGTAGCTACATTTCAAATGTACATATAAATACAAATAGCTCTTCTCTAGTATATGGTTATGATGACCATATAGTTTTTTTTGTCAAGGCTGTGGCTTTATATATTATGTATCTAACACACAACATTATAATGTAAGTTATAAAACCATAATCACACCATCACTCTGCCGCTCCCTTTCCTTTTTCCTATCTTTACTTTTTTTTGAAGAAGTCGTCGTCGTCGTAGTCGTCGCCAAGTGCAAAAAGGTGAAACATGAATAAGGATGGGTTTTCAAAACTCATAATAATAATCATAATCTGCATAAGGTAGGTTAGAAAATGCATGACATCGTGATGCTGACTTTGAAAGAAGAAGAAATATATAGAAGAATAATATACATATGTATGAGTAGGAATATTAAGGTCTTGAGTTTGGCTTAATTACCTTTAATATACATACCAAAGCGTAGTACACAAAAATATATATAGTACGGTACATTATTGTTTATGGTAATGAACACTAGTATTTTGGACTCATATTTCGTATTGAATACTACATATACGTATCTTATATAAAAATGATTAAACTTATTGTTAAAAACATATTAGTGAAAAGATTTGAGAACTGCAATAGTCAATGAGTTAATTACAAAAGTGTAGTAGAGAGAGAGACTTTGTAAGAGTAAATTTTTGTAGGATGGGAAACACCGTAGGCTTAACGTGTAGAAGTGAAAAGGAAAAATTGAGACTTTTTTCTTCTCTCTCTCTTGTCTTCATCTGTATATTTAAAACTCTGTGTACCTCACTCACATAAAATATGTTGTCCAATAATAATAAACGTACAATTGTATGGATTTCAAACTAAAGCACTTGGTAACACAATTTGATACATTTTCCCACAGTCAATATATATTGTAGCAAAGCAAGTCCTCTAGTTCTCTTTTCATATGCTAATGTTAATCTTTTTCAAATGTAATATTAACTTTGAGGATATGATGAAGATTACAAGATACGGGATAATAAAAAATGTCGAAACTACATTTACTCTAAATATGAAGATTAACACTAGGATGAGATGACACGAGAAGGAAAAGGGAGAGAGAGAGAGTAAAGTATAATAATAAGGTTACAAGAGTCTTGATCCGGTTGAATGATTGCGATTACAATTATCCTAAGGCAAAGCACGATTGGGTGTTTTCACGAGATTTTTTTTTTCGTTTTGCAATGAGATACTATCAAAATGTGATAAATTTTTCTACCCAACTGTAGATATAAAAAAGGAGTCTTAGTTTTACTGTCATGAAGGAGAACATTTTTTAATACTATATGCAACAGTTTTGAGACAATTTGAAAATCCCAATCACTTTCCTAAAGAACACTCACATTCTGAAAATAGTACTGTAAAATAATTCAGACTAACTTTAAAAAAATTATATATATTATTTTGTATGGTTGTTGCTGATTGCGAAGAAAATGAAATTCTTGGTTATGTAAAACACGGATCTGCAAAATTAAGTCATATGCACTATACACATAGACACAAAACTCTCAAGAAATCATCAGAGAATAATCGCCTGTAGTTAGACATTATGACTGTGACCTTTGGTTACCTCAGCTCAATAAGTGTATTACTAATGCACATATAAAATATATAGACAGACAAGTAAGTAGCTGATTACACCAGTTAATATTATGAGTTTGATCCTTATTATACCATTTCATCATGTTAGTTATTTGCTCAATTACAAAGCCAAAACTCAAAATCTCAATTTTCGACTATACACACAATACTGTTTTAGCTAAACTACTACAGTCTCATGAATTGCAATTTATGTATGCTTAGATTAGATAGAAAAATGGACACTTAGTTACATTAGCCGTAAGGTAATAAGTAGTTTTTTGACGAGAAGCCCAAAACCATCAGTAGTAGAGTCGTTACTATATTGTAATCTTACATCTAAAAATCATCAGATCCTTAAACCACCTCCAACAGCCACCTGATCTGATCAAAAGTAATCACTTGTAACTACTACTACTACTACATATTCAAAAAAAGTTAGACTACGGCAATATCCAATCAGTTTTCACAACAAACACTTTTTATAAAGTTCTATGAATCTACTAGATAGGGCCAGCTATTTTGACTGATGCGTCTATGTGAATATCTCTGGATAGAATAGTCGTAATCTCTCCAAACTTCATGTCAATATTATCTGGCCCAAGTTACACATAAATATAAAAAACCAGATTTATACATCTCAATTTGCCCAAGCAGGATACAATAATCTGACTTGACTGAGGGTGCTCTCGGCACGAAAATTTTCATACGTCTTACATTTAGATACATTTTGACGTACTGTCATCAATAGTGCATGGACTAAATTAAGACGTCTAACTAATGTAATGGGATAATGTCCTAGGTTTTCAGAAAAAAATCTAAATCGAATGCAGATGCCATCATTGCTAAGAAATTTTGCTTACAGTCAGAAAATTTGAAAATCTAGATTTTGCGCCTATTTTCTGCTACCACGGCTCAGACTATAAATCAATTGTTACAAGTAAGGCATCATTAGGGAGCTGAATGAGCCCTTTAGAAGGGACAGGTGGCATATACAACAGTATACTCTTAC
>VCNE01008412.1:0-17517 GCA_009869805.1 Oncopodura yosiiana
CCTTGCCATAATATTATTATATTCTGCAATAGAGTGCTAGTAATAAATGCTCTTCTCTCAAGTTTCATATAGTCTCAAGCTGTGAGATATTTTAAAGAAAATAATAATCATATGTGTAAAGAGTAGTTTTAAACCTTCAAAGAAACTTGAATACTTGAAATTTTTATAGGATTATAACTGCATTCTCTACTAAAAGTAACATAGAAGTGCAACATAGAGTTAGTATACAACTTTAAAAATTTGAGTTGAAGAAACGAGCAAATCGTGTCTTGGCTCAAAAAATTATTCTCGAAACATCTCTCAAACTCTTCAATATATATGAGTAATAAATGGAATGGTTATAACAATAGTAAATTTTTTCTACACATCATTTGCCAACTTTTGACTGAGTGAGTGACATTGTAAAACAAGAGACAAATGAAGCCACCCCTAGTGTCTTGTTTTTAGTGTTGAGTCTACGCATAAAAGGCGAGAATAGTGATCATCATGATCAAGTCATGATCAGAATGGCAAATTGGATAAAATGTTAAAATAAGAGTTACTGCTTTTTTTACATTCAATACTCTCATCTCTATACTCTAAAGGAGATTTTGTCTCTTGTATACATTTTCTTCTTTTACATTTGTAGACTTGTTGTGACTTGCAGGTCAAAGTCATTTGTTGTGCCATACTGTCTGGCAAAGTCTTTTTATTAAACAAGAAATCTTTTTATATTCTAGTTCTAATAATAATATAACATATAAAGTGATGACAACTTTACATAGAATATATACATAAGTACAAGTATATATATATACAATCGCGTGTCACCAATTAACTTGTACATGGGGTGTCTTGCGACTTTCAATTAAATTGCTCCTTGTTGATTTTCTTGCTCACCTCAATACTAAATCACTTGAGAGAGAGAAGAAAAAGCTTTGAGGAGAAACTCTTTTTGATAAATATTATTAGTTAGTGTAGTGTGAGTGAGAGCTATAATCCTAAGTACAAACTCATGTCTTTCCATCTCGTTCAATGTCCTTTTTTCTCAATAAATACCATAAAGAAGTCGTCTTGTAATTTTTAGTTTGTTAGGTGAGGTTCTGTATGATATGACTCTACTATATAAGATACCATAAGAGAATAAGAAGAAACAAGAGAGCCACAGCATGCCAAAATAGATGAGTCGTCGTTGTTGCTTTTATATATTCTCTGTCAATCTCATATCGACCTACACACTTTTTGAGTTACTTACCATCAAATGGAAATTTTTGCAAAGACACATCTAACTAACTTTGCTAATAAAGCAAGTATGGAAGAGAGAGAGAGAGATACAAGTAGGCGCAAAGAGTACAGAGAGAGAGATCCGTAAAAATTTAGCTTGAGCTCAACTTTATAATATCATTCACTTTAAAGTAGTTAGACAACTAAAGTTTGTGTAGCATTTTGTATTTGATATGTGAAGCATTTCTTTTATATCATTCCATGTGGGCATCATCATCCAAGTCGAAAATGGGAAAAGTGGAATTTTTACTTGTTACTTGTGATTTAAATGTCAATTCAACATGCATACCTAATGAGAAACAGAGCTAGAGAGCTTCATATGCATGCTGTGAAAAACACATAATTTTACTCTTTGATCAGCTCAGAAGAAAAAATTATATATATAGCCAAATGGACAGGTAACAAGAATATATAGGTAACTGTTTATGGAAATCACAGTGGTAATGATAATAATGTGGTCAATACTACTAAAAAGAAGACTGATGTCAATTCTTTGAGTAGCTCTCTAATCTTTTATCATAATCTGAGGAAGAAACGTTAATATACCTTTTATTATATGCAAATAAATACTCGAGTATCTATAATGATATGCTATTTAGTACTAAGCTTCTTCATTTTTTTCAATACAAAATAAGTAGACAGCTATACAACCTATATAGCTTGCTGGCACTAAACATCAAATACCAAAATGTCAAAGAGTGTCAACTACTAATGGTGTTTAAAATGATCTGAATTTACATAATAATGATAATAGTACAGGTTATACTAAAGTTCTTGGGTGTTACAATAAAATATCACTTTACTCATCTTCTACTATACTAAATTGAGCTAAAGCGTCTGACACAAGTTTCATACAATTAAAAGTGCAGAGACTTTTAAGGCACTCGAACTTCTTGCTCTGCACCATATCTAATTGGCTTGCACAGTAGTAGTTAGTTTTAAAGAGTTCTTGAGTAAGTAAAAAAGAAAACATCCTACACTATTACAACATATAATGATGAGAGAGAAAGATTAGATTCCATGAACTTCTTTAAAAGGTCTTAGAGAGAGAAGTTTGGCACTTGAGAATATAAAAACGTTTTGTTATTGTCATAAATGAATTAGTGCGTATAAAATTTTGGAAATTTTTCTTTTGAAAAAGATCCTAATCAGTATGGAATATATAGGCACATATTCATTTACGGAATTCCTATGTTTACTAAATATGAAATATGATAAGTCAAGACTACGCAAACAAAGTCAACGTCAAATAATAATCATAACAATACAGCGACGTCACTCTAGTCCATTTATTACTTATTGTCACATTGTCAAATGACAAAACAAGAACATTGAACATGAGCATTTACTACTAAATGCTAAACATGAGTAATAATGATATGTTTCTTGTTCATATTTTTCTTCTTTATATACGTATGTATATTATTACTTCACCGCCCAAATGATTTATCATTTCCATATAAAAATTGACAAATATGTTGCGCATTGTATGAATCTGTGGCTCAGATTTCTCTCTGTAGTAATTGACTGACATTTGATCCTTGTCTTTCTTGGTTATCTCTCTATCTTTTGGAGGTACATATGCTTATTACGCTATTACAAACAAACCATTATTATCATTTATCAACAACAACATAGAAAATATAATAACCGGATTAATATTAACCTTTTTGTTTGTCTTCACATCGTCATCATCATCATCATATACAGATGATTTTATAGATTTTTTTGTGTCTACATATGAAAATCCTACTCTTATATTATTGAGAGTGCAGCAGTATGAAAAACAAAAACAAATAATAATTTGTAGTTTGAAGGAGGATGCAACATTATATATTGAGAATATTATGAGACGCCTATGCATTTGCACGATTTTGAAGGAGTACGACGCACTTAACACATTGTTTGATACATAGTAAATATCAATTTTCATGTAGAAATAAGAAAAACTTGAGCTTGTAACCTTCAATTAACTATTGTCAAATAAATTCTGAATGCAAAAGAAAAAAGAGTTTCTTCTTCTTCTCTCCATAATTCTTAGAGAAGGAAGACAATAGAGGAAACTAATGAGCTGATGAACTCAGAAGAGAGCGCATCAAATTATTATGAGACCAGACGTAAGCAAGATGCAATTTGCATATAAGAAAAAAAACCTTATTAAATTCAATGCTTTCTATAATGTGGATATATTCTTTAATTACAGAGGAAATTTGCACAAATTAAAGTGTAATGCTTATACCAAAAAGGAGAGTAATAGTAGGGTACAAGAGTTGCTAATGTGTTATTAATCGTGTAGGTTTTACCTTGGAAAAAGTAATGATAAGATCAGTTTTCTTCTTCTTACAAAGTTGATCTACATACATCCGCTTTAATGACTCTTATAGTAGTTATTAGTCATCAGTTTTTCCTTCTGACCTGACCTCATGCTCTAAAATTTGGTAAAATATTGGAAATATCTGTCATATTAGTTGGGTCAACAAGTGTAATTGATTTTATAATATGTCACATTTTGTCACATTTACACTTCACAAATTAGTTGTTGGGTATGTAGAGCAAATTGAGACTTTATCATGATAGCATAGAATATATTTGGAGCATTTAAAGAAATATTTATGCCTGACACGGCATTTGAGAATGATCCAAAAAAAGAAATTTCATTTGTAAAAATACAAAATATATCTTACATACCTCTGACTAGACTATATATATATAATACATATTACTAGGTCTTGGCCTTTGGAATTGTTGTTGTCTTGTACATAATATAAGTAATGTATAGTTAAGATAAAGCAGGACAAGTGCAGAGCAATTGCCAAATAAATGCAACTGTACTAATTCAAGAAAAAAGTCGTAATCTTTTTTTGAGTGTGTAATATAGAGAGAAAAAATGTATTTCAGTATTTCATGGTCTGATACTTTATATATTTGAGATGTTATGTTAATCTAATACAAGAAGAGCAGAGATTAGAAGACGGGTTTTTAGGTATGGCAATGACTTTTCTTCGGTACATAACAAGAGTAAATTGCATAATAATATATGAAAGAAAAAGACCACAGGCAAGTAATGTTAATGAAAAATGCTTTCATTTGGGTTAAAAAACTAGGCCGACAGATCTCAAGACATCTGCTAATAAAGTAAACTTACACATACGTAAAAATATTTATTATATTTAGATACCTATAGAGAAAAATAAAATATTGCAAATGTAAGCTGTCACTGCTAAATACATATTTAGTAACTCGACGTATTATGAATTATGATGAGTTGCTTTGAATATTTGTAAACTTTGTAGTAGTTTTTTATTTTAGAACTAAATGCATGTATAATAGTCACTATTTTGAGACTTTTGACCTATTTATGACTATGCACGTACTAGAGAGTGTGGAAGCAAAAATGTTGTACGTTGGAGGTCTTTCCTCCATGAATCTATTTTTGATACATTAATGCTCACCTATAAAAACATACAAATGTGTCTGTATGTTCCCTATTAATGTTTATTGTTTTTACAACAACCAGAGTCTTATAATACTTAGGGACTTGACACCATTCTCACTCAGAGAAAGAGAACCTTATTTGCATATATTTCTTATTTTTTTATGCTGCTACAGTTAGATTGTTTTGTTTTAATGCTATCCGGTAAAGTATTAAAAAAACTTGAATAGTTTATTGTTACCGGATGGATTATAAAGTGACAGAGACAAAGTGAGCAAGTGAAGTGTATCACATTATCTTTTAACAGTCCCTCTCTCTATAAGAGTATTTTAACTACAAAACAACTCAATCTAATCTATGCATGTCTGTCATACATAACAACATTGCACACTTTTTTATGCTCTAAGACAATTCAACAAGAAGTTCTAGGTTTTTGCATTGAAGTTTATACTTTTAAATCGTTTTTGGCACTCGATATATATATTTACTAACTAGTTTTTGTACAATTGTATTACATATTCTATGAGACTTGAGTCGTAGATTTTCTCATGGATTTTAAGAGTTGTAATTGAGACAACGTAATGTATAATGATTAACTACCGAGTGATTAACTAAAGATTATTATGTTTTGCCAAAGTATAACCACTAATCATACAACAACTGTAATTTACTGACATTTGCATCAGAGTTAATGAGTATTTTGGCATGTTGACAGTTGAAGCTGAGACTAAACATATATAGTAGTTACTACAGCTTTACTTGAAGACACTAATATTATGTCATCGGCACTTAACTCACACAGAAGAAAATATTTTTGCACATAGTCGCAAAATTATTTCTCCATAATTTAAATATAGTAACAACATGCCTATATGTATACACTTCATAAAGTCACAACAAAAATTTACATACAGTATATTCTTTTCTGTCTCTATATGTGGTTCTCATTTCCTAAGCTATCATCTAATTTCATCATCCGCCAACTCTTCTGTTCTCTATAAGCTGATTACAAAATCTGTAGGCTCTTCCATCAAGAGGCATAGTGCAACGTTCGGAATATTATTATCAGTTGGAGCAAAAAGCTCAGGAAGTTATTACCGTCTACTATACTACAACTACTAAAAACTAAAGAAAAAAAGAACAGGCAGCCATAAATAAAGCTACTGACAAGATGTGACACAAAATGCAAAAGAGCAGAAACAGATGAAGTTCTAAAAAATTGAACTCTTGAGAAGTAAATATCTTAGCATCAACAAGTGAACCGAACAAGACAAAATTGAGTTGAAGACTCTCTTTTAGTAGGAATATATATTGCTAATACATAATATGACATTTTTCTACTACATGAGTCACAAGAGATGAGAAACTTTTTTTTAGTTTTTTTTGCTTTACTTTACGCTTCACTTGAATATGATAACTATACTAACTACACTTGACTATATATTTACGATGAGTTGGCTACGTGTGTGATGTTTATGATTTTTGCAAGATAGTCCAAATGTGTCTAATATGTACATAGGATTCAGGAAGCTGGAAGGAAGGATAGAGAAGAAAAAAAGATGTGAAAAAACTGAGTTTTGCACAACTTTTTAGGTAAGGGTTAGTGAACTGTATCCTCTCTTTTGTGTGTGAGCCATGTTTAGTAGTTTAGAGACTAAATTCCGTTGCTACATATTATATTAGTTCTTCCACAACAACAAGTGAGTGATTTGAGAGCAAAAGTAGTTTTTTCCTCTAATGTGTGTGTGGAAGTTTTATATTATCAAAAGAGTTGTTGTAGAATATAGTGTCTAAGATTTCATGTTTTATTTGAGACAGCCCGACAGGTAGAGAAAGAAAAAAAGAAAAACTACATAAAGCCTTTTCTGTTGAATGTTTCTCTCAAAAACTCTCAAAATCTCAAAGAATTGAAAGACTTCCATAGAAGCACTATACATATTACATTATACATACTATACACGCTTTCTGTTTTCTTTCACATTTCATATTTGATGTGTCATGTTTCAAAAGAAGAGGTAAACAACTCACCTTTGGTTTACTATTTGACCTCTTTCGACGAGTACAAACCATAATATGTATATGTAGTAACGGCATGCGTCTCATCTTCTTAATATCCATTAAGTCTTAAACTATATTATACTACATTTTGTAGAATGGAATGCAGAACTTAATACTTAATGTAGAGTGTGAACAAAACCATCAAGAAACTAGAAACTATCAATAATATTTCATAGTTATAATATGAGCCATGAAAGAATGCAGAGCAACAACATTTAATACTGTGATATAGTAGTCATAAGTTTTAGGCGACGTCTGTACTGTTAACCTTAATGTGTCAAAAACTGATGACCAAGTCTATCTCTCTATAATATCTCTAAGCACGCGAAAAATCAATTAGAAAAACTTACCAATTGTTTTGATAAACTCAAAATCCTCAAGACTTGTTGAGTGATGCATAGCATCTCTGATTTTCCTTGTTGCAATTAAACTGTTGATATTTTTTGTTGATGGTATTACACTTCCAGCAGAAGAGTCTAAATTTGACCTTTGCTCGTTCTGAATTCCCATTGGGTTGTAGACTCAAATCGTCACCAATACTTTGCCTCATTTTCTATTATAAATAAGAAGAAAAAAGGATAACAGTAAATATATAAGATGGTGATTGATACACTATGAATTAAATACTGACAAATGAGCAAATGATGGGTGTCAATCTTGTAATGTCAATCACTATGAGACATTGAAGGAGAAGATGAAGTTTGACGAGTGAGTGTTATTTGCTCAATTTCTAATCTAGAGCAAAAATCTTTGTAATCTGTATCACAATCTCAACTCAAGCAGAGGTACTTATTACATTTACCTTGTAAACTCGAAAATCTCCAAAAAATCATTTCAACTTCCTCTTAACCTTAACATTTTGTCAATTTGTAGTCTTCTAAAACTCACATTTAGAATTTGTATCTTATAAGCTTCTAAGCTTCTACTCTACTACATAAAAAGGAAGTTGTTTTTGATATGTGAGTGAGAAAGACAAATTTGTATGATCTCTCTCTAATCTGTTCTAATAATCTTTTCATGTCTCATATGTCGTATTACACTTGTTCTTTATCTGTACAAGACTAATGATTGTGATGAGAATGTGTGTATGTATTTTGTCAGTATATATGTGGGACAACAAATATGAGAAATTTTTATTGTTAATATCTAATGTACTTTGCTTAGGTTTGAGCAATTTAATATTTTTACTTTTGACTCTAAAAGGTTGCTTACCTTGTTGGTGTACGTTTATGAGATAGAACTATAATAAAAGAGTCCCTTATTCTCAAAAAAGAGATTGACGTCTGTAGTTGTTGCGATGAGACGACTTTAGATACAACAACCACACAAGATGACAAACACTTGTGAATCTTATAGCCAAATCAAGTATACAGTACTTTTTTTTATTTAGTCAAGTCACTCAATCAATTTTTCCTCACTGAGACTCGCCCAGGAAACTCTCTGTAAAGAAGAAGAAGAGGACAGATATGGCCACAAACTCCTCTTTATGGATAGAATGACAATAATATTTGCAACTAAATACTTGTCGTTACTCTTTGGCTTCTTGGATGAGACGCGAATTGAATCAAAAGAATAAAATACACTTTTCCTTTAAAAGGATATAAAATGCTAGAAGAATTTGTCTTTGAAATTTTTCTAGAGCAGAAAAGAATATATTATTGATAGAAAACACAATAATAAAGAGCACGCGACTGCTACACACTTGATTATGAGACTGTGGTTTAAAATTCTTTAAATTGATGTTGTTGTAACGGAAGTCACTGTACGACTGATTGTGGTTGCAGTACTCACTGTACAATTTCAAAGCACTGGTATCCTATATGCATTTCTTAAGACAGTAACACACGTATACAACAAGGTATAATGTGAGTAAGTATAAGTAGTACTGACGCTTGAGTCTCTCCTATATATGTAAACTGAAGAAGAATGACTGTTGCTGTTGTGTTGTGTAGACTATAAGGTTTGGTTCTCTGACGATGATCAAGTGAGTTTCTGAGTAAGCTTTCAAAGAGTTGAGATGTTGAGAAGATGAGAGAATACATGTGTACAATACAACATAAGAATAACTTGATCTCCTCAATGTTTGAGAAGAAGAGATTCTTGAGAATCTAAATCCCTTACCAAGTAAATCTACTCTGTGCGTAGTTACCTACTATACCTTCCATCATCTCATGTCGTATCATATTTCATAAAAAAATAAATTTATTTTAAAACTTTTCTGAATTATATACATACTCTTCCGTGAGACTTTTACATAAGTAGTGCTTGATTACACTTTAGAATACGTAAATGAAGTAATTTGTGTTGTTTTAATGAAGTAGAGAGGCATTGTACATACTTGATGAGAATCATGAAATTAAGCTGTTGGACTCGATTTTAATTATTGTGTAGTTACGTGCATGTATTTTTGTTGATTCCGCTGTTATATAACTTTATGCAATATGAATGCTGAATAGATTTCTTGTTCAATTACAAGTTGCATTAAAAAATGATACGCAAAGCCCACCAACCTAAGTTGAAAAACATGTTATTAAAACGTGACAAAAACTGGAACTGTACATTTTGCCACTTTACAACTGTCAGCTTATTTAGGAAAATTACACTTAGAATCTTCTTTCTGTGACTATATTTGCATTTTATAGTTGACACTTTTACACTACTGATGGAAATAGTAGGCTAGCAAATTTAGAGATGATGATTGATTTATGATGGTAGTTTTAGAGATAAAAAAATTATTTATCTTAGAAATGCATTTGGAAAATTTTGTAGTAGGAAAGTGTTCTCCTTTTTAAGCTAAGTGACTTAACTTAATGTTTAAGTGAGTTAGTTATCGAAATATGTTCATTGCATAAGAATATTTAGTTGGACGAATGACTCATGCCAATTGAGTTACGTTTTGAAATAGGAACTACATAAAAGTGTATTATACTAGAAAGAGAAATTTAATATTGCACCATTAGAATTGAGAGTATGTAAGATGCAATTTCTCAAGAGATTTTTCATAGTGCTAATTAAAGTTATTTAGATCATCCTTTGTTTCTTTAGATATTTTATATTGAAGAAAGTATTTGGTATTCATGATACATGAAACGAGTGGCACGAGTTAGAAAATGGAGTAGTATCACGATTTTGTAAGGATATTTTTAAGTTAAGTAATGAAGTACATATTTAAGCAATTAGACCGTATAACAAAAATACTGGTGCATTAGTTTTTAATCTTCTCAAAATTTGAGTATTTTATGGAAGTGAAACTTGAGCTGATACAAACAACTACTATCTATTCTATGTATCAGTATGCCCCATTTTTCTTATTATTTGTATCAGAGAAATTCAGATAACTATTAAAGTTTTATTAAGTTATTAAAAGAGTAATTGTCCATTATTGTATCACATTATCTTAATTGTAACAAATTTACTGTTTTATTAAAACATGGATAAGAGCAGCCCGCAGCAGCTATATAAGCCTCTGCTGCAGGTATGTACAAAACCTGTGCTGCTATAGATTGACTAAGCTCGTTACCATCATTTGTCCATCACGCTGCGATGAGACTCGACTCCACCACCATTTCATAAGGACTTTGTGCACAACAAAAAGCTTCGCTACAGCAAATTTTCTTGCAGCCAGAGATCTGCCATCTCTTTACAATTCAGCAGTGAACACTGCAGCATAAAACTGGTTAGATGGTATACAGTGACTCGTACATTTTGATATGGCAATATCACATCACATTCTTGGAATTACTACAAAAATGAAAAGTATTTCTTCAATTTTAGCCTATAAAATCAAGTCTCAATTTCATAAACAAATGCTTATGACAGTAGACAAATATACACATCAAAACTATACAAATATAGCATAGGAAAATGAATTACCGAGCTGTCTCAGTTTATCCTAGTCTCTCATACCTTTGTATGACTTAAAGTAGAAACTAGATATAAATTATTTTATTGACTTACATATTACTACTAATTAGCAATTTCTAATCAAAACTATCGTTATTTGATAAAGTCTCATATTTAATATTTTATGGCTTTTCATCGAAAAAACAAAATGAGACAAGTTTGTATACCTCTTTTTGGTTTATAATGGAAGGGTTAAAGCGAGAATCTTGCAATAACATAGTAGCAGGGAAGGAAGGTTGAGGATATAATCTGCGAGTATAGTATATAAAGTTCCAGTATAGTTTGCCATTTACTAAAGTTGCAAGTTATATATATTGTATATAGTATAGCCTTATGATATGATGATACTAGATATATATAGTACAAGATGAATTGGGAGACGAGTATATATATATGCTATATGATATAGAAGCAAGCTTGATAGGTTTTTGTTTGTTGAATCTGATTGTATGTGACTATTGTAAGTACTTGTTGCTCTGTTTGCTCAATGCTCAATTTCTTCATGCATTTATGCCTTTCGAGTTTACAGTCACCCACCACGTTTCAAAATCAAACTTGCGCGATGTTAGGATGATGAACTAAACAAAAGGATACCCTTTTCTATTTTCACATTCCACAAAGCTACTGAGATGCAAAATCCCGCTGTTGTATTTGCTGCACATGTAAAGATGTACAAATTTATAAGAGTTTTATTCTGCAAGTTAAAAGCAGAAATTGCAATTGGAGAGTATAATCATAATGAATTTGAAAATAATTATTGAAGGAACTTAAAATTGGACAAGATACAAGGTGCAGACTACAGAGTTAATATGCAACTCATACTCGTACTGACCTGACATGGAATAGTTAAGTCATTAACTTAAGGTACGTCAGTAATAATTGATAACTTATATGTAGTTTAAGTAACACTTTTTAATATTTGTATACAAATATAGTGGTATACTTAATTGAGACATGTGAAGTTACTGGAGACTCTTAATCGAGAAAGACATCAAACGTAGGTGCTCATCATAACTCATTGTGTGCCTAATAAGAGTAAGTCGAATATATAAGCAAGAGAAAAGTATTACATATTGATAATTACTTAAATGGTGAAAATGCTTCTTTTTGGACTTCGAAGGTGGACGGTGCCTCTAGTAATCAAATACGAAACGTAGCTATATATACTGATCACAATATTAACCTGTGACCTGTACAGAAGAAAAGTTTGCAACCTTTCCGAAAAAAGAAAATGTGTATTGAACCTTTTGCCAAATGAATAATAACACCAGTAATTTTGTTTTACGTAAATACAAGACATCAAAGTGGATTTTATTTATTTTTTCTTTTCCATTTTATATTTTGTATCACAAACAAATAGAGTAGCTATGTATGTCAAGTCAGCATTCGTAAATTTTATGAATAATATGGGAACAATTATTTTTTTTACTATATACTACTTTTACAGAATACAAAAAAGAGAAAAGGAAGTTCCAAAAAACGGACGGACTGTACAGAAGAAAAGTTTGCAACCTTTCCGAAAAAAGAAAATGTGTATTGAACCTTTTGCCAAATGAATAATAACACCAGTAATTTTAATTGTTTTACGTAAATACAAGACATCAAAGTGCATTTTATTTATTTTTTCCTTTCCATTTTTGCATTTTATATTTTGTATCACAAACAAATAGAGTAGCTTTGTATGTCAAGTCAACATTCGTAAATTTTATGAATAATATGGGAACAATTATTTCTTTTACTATACTACTTTTACAGAATACAAAAAAGAGAAAGGGAAGTTCCAAAAAACGGACGGAAACATATAATAAATGAGATACAGTACTTACTTACAATTATTAATACTTGTAATATAATAATATTACATACACATATAATATATATACTATTTAGATTATTACGATAAAAAGGTACGTTGTTCAGAAGAGTTTCTCGTCATATACATATATACTTGACAAATGGTTTGTAGTAGTAGACATATATAAATAACAATGACTTAGAACAAAAATACTCTCACAATCAGTCAATAGATAATATACGTACACCAAATCCATAAAATACAATACACATGTAGCTTATTAACAAGAGTTTTCTAATATGCAGATTCACATTATTTATTATGACTTTTACATTGCAAAAATGTGGTTGTTGTAAAGAGAGATACATAATGTTGTTGTTACACAAAGGTATAACCTAAGTATATAGTAGTCACAGGCAGTATGTATGTATGTAGAGAAAAGAGATTTTATATGTTCATCTTTTTAGAAATCTTCAAAAAGTGTCAAATCTTCATCTGAGACTTTCTTCATTCTCCAACTGAACATTATTTATTTTGACTTTTACATTGCAAAAATGTGGTTGTTGTAAAGAGAGATACATAATGTTGTTGTTACACAAAGGTATAACCTAAGTATATAGTAGTCACAGGCAGTATGTATGTATGCAGAGAAAAGAGATTTTATATGTTCATCTTTTTAGAAATCTTCAAAAAGTGTCAAATCTTCATCTGAGACTTTTTTCATTCTCCAACTGTCTGGGTAGTTATCAAAGTTGCGAGTGTCACCGTCAAAATAAACCTATAATTCAAAAAAAATTAATTAATTAGCAATTAGCTTCACGTATAGTTTAAGATCCAATAAACTTACTGCAGGAATGATTGGAGGTGATAAACGACGAAGGAATACTTCGGACCAGTCATAATCTTTAAAATATTTATGCCTCTTAATTTCATCAGGTCCATTTTTTACACCAAGCCTTTTGGATTTATCGGGAACAAGTAATTTTCGGATCAAATCTTTTGCAGCTGGATCTAAGACTTTGGGCCATTCAACTTTTCCACTAAGGATTTTTTCATAAGTCACAAATTTATTTTCATCATAAAATGGGGAATATCCGGCATGCATCTCATATATCAGTACTCCTATATATATAAATTAATTAGTCTCATTTAGAATACAATTACATTATGATATAAAAAATAATTCTTCAAAATAATACCTAATGCCCACCAATCAACAGCTTTTGTATATCCTTTAGATTGAATTATCTCCGGAGCTAAATATTCTGGTGTACCACATAGTGTGTACGTTTTATCACGTAATTTCTTTGCGAATCCAAAATCAGTGATCTTAAGGTGTCCTTGTTTATCAAGTAAAAGGTTCTCAGGCCTACATTAATATAAAATCAAAAATAGAAATTATATTAGATGCTTGTCATCCATCATATACAAAATAAAACGCATATCTAAAAAATATACATACTTTAAATCTCGATGGGCAATTCCTTTTTGATGTAGGTATTCTAATGCAGACACAATTTCGGCACTAGAACATATAAACAAAATTAGTCTTCATTAGTTCATGTAAAAAATGGAGGCAAGTGTATGGAAAATTTACCTATAGAAGGAGCTTGTTGAATTAGAAAACTTTCCAGCTTTTCTTAAGTATGAAAACAGTTCACCTCCCGATAAAAAGTCCATGAGAAAATAAATGTTAAATTCATCTCTGTACTGCCATTTTCTGTAAAAAAATTTAGTAATGAAAAATATTTGAGTAAGATTAATTTATATTATATTTATCTCAGCTTAAAAAGTGATGAATGGCATGTGTCAAAATTCCTCAAGATCAACATTAACCAGCTACTCTAAACTATTTATACTACTTCATACTTTTCTAAACTTGTAATATATTTTAAATATTTTCTTGAAATAGTCTGAGAGAGCCTTATTACAGACTATACACATAAAGACAACTAACCTTATTTTGACCGTAAGATATGATTATATAATAACAAAAACATATATAGAGTATTATTATAAATGTTTATTAGTTGCCAAATAATATACAAAGTCTCACAAAATCTGCTTCGTTTCAAACAACTTGGCTTTGACTAATCTTTCATTACACGAGTAACCTAAATACCTTGTGAAAAACAATAATTTTTATGTTACATGATCACAATGAAAACCTATGTCTTTCTTTCTCTCTTCTAAAAATAATTTTTTGCAACAATTTGGCTCAAGACGAAATATCAATTAGTTGACTGTCTCACTCTCACATGTGTTTATAGTATGTATAAAGAAAATGATATATGACTTACAATGAAACTATGAAGGGGTGAGAAACAGTTAATAGGATATTCTTTTCGTTTTTAACGTGGTCCACCTGTTTTAATCTAATGATGTCGTGTAAAGCTAGGATTTTGAGGGCACAGTATTCATTTGTTTCTGTATCTTGCACCAAACAAACTCGTCCAAAGGTGCCTGTTCCTAAAAATAAAAGAAGAGAAAAGACATTTAGCTTAATTTAGTTGTTACAAAATTCAGCATTGTTTCACGTTCTCAATGTAATTTGTCTTTTTTCAAGTATCGTGTCATGTCATGCAATAATGAAGTTGAGAAAGTCTCTCTCAAAAAAGTAGGAGGATTAAAAAAAGCGAAAAGTGTGAAGGAAATGAAAGAATGTTTGGTTTAGAGATATTGTATAACTATTATATAAATATAATAATAGTGTTAACACTCTGTAGTGTGTTTGTATAGTCATAATTATTAGATTTAGAGTGTCAAGTCAGACAACTCTTTCACTCTTCATTATTGAATGTTTGCCAGTGTATAAAACACGCATAAAAGATAACACACACACAGTAGCTAAACATAGTTTTTTTATTTAGTAGCTGTGAAAAAAACATTTTTGGTTACTACCCTTTTCTGTCCTTCGTTGACCTTACCCACACACAAAATACTCAATATTAGTAACACTTTCTTTTTAACAACCATAACTATAAACCTTTCGGAAACAACTGTCAGTCGGCATTTTAACTATTTGCCTATAATGAGGAACTTGAGGAATCTTAATAAATTCCAATATGTACAAGAGAGTATAATAATATGACACATCCATTAATGGAGACAGAGATTTTGAATATCACTTTTAGGTCATGGGTGCATATGTGTATATACTTTTCATAATGATTCTGTATATACTCAAAAAAGGAAGATGGACCAAGTTCAAACTGCTTGTCAGTATTCATCATATCTACTTATATGACAAAACGACTCTCTAGACTAAAACTTTTACTGTTTCACTGGCACTTGGTACTCAGTAGTTTTACTTCAACTAATAAATTTTCTTCTTTCTTTCTATGTTGATTTTGGCTAAGAATATCTTTTCAAATGCATTTTCAAAGACTCCAGTAAGTGCCACACTAACTAAGTAACAGTTGTCTCATACTAACTGACAAATTTTATGAGAATTCTACTGCGTACTCAGAAGATGAGTCAAGACTTAAACAACTTTCAATTAACCTTTACCTGATTCTGGTTATTAAGTGTATGAAATGCAAACCTGGCTGGCTCAAGGTCTCTTATTTACAAAATGAAGAGACTCGTGAAAAAATTAATGGTGATTTGTAGTTAGTATATAGAGAAGAAGATGGAATATTGCCCAATTTAAATTTCTTATGAATTTCAATATAAAATATACTTTTACAGTGTTCTCATTTTCCCTAGTGGATTCAGGTCGCTCTATGATCTAGTTGGTTGGTGAGAAAACTGCTCTCAATTTCTATATAGACATGATGGCACATGTAGGTTTTTTTCAAATGGACAAGTTTTCCTATTGCAATGTCATATATACTCAATTTACTAGTATCAGAAAATGTTTCCAAATGTCCATTCACATATGAGTTGTGAGGTTACACATGTATAAAATAACTATATAGTACAGAAGCTTGTTGTATATATAAGTTTTAAGTCAACTAGAGTTACTAGAGCTTGAATATCAATGTCCCATCTGGATATCAAATATTATATACAGAGCAGAGCAAAACTAACTTGTCAATTTTCATAATGATTTTGAACTACCTCCTCACATGCAAAATTCATATTTTTACTTACTCAATTTTTTCATGCTACACTTTTTCACTACATAAAGAAAGTTCAGGGTTGAAAGGACTAGTATAGTGCAGTAGTCGGTTTTTAATGATGGGTGAATAGTGTGAAGAAATCATTTTATGATATAAAAATATTATTATTGAGCATTGCTTTACTACATATACTACACTACTACAGTTTATAGTATCATAAATAACAATTATGTACGTCACGACGACTCTGTTGACTTTGTAAATGTATGATTAATTGAATTACCACATCAATATTTTTTGAGACTTTCCTTCAAATTATTAGGTTTTATATCATAATTTTATGTCATGATCTCATCCATGTACATCATATCTCTGCTACTACTAAAACATAAAGTTTTTACAACCTTGCCTCAAAGACTCAAGGAGTTGTTACTTGTGTGTGCCTCTGCGGTAGGGAATTGAATTGATAGTGTAGGAGTAAAATAAATACTATACAGTTTGTATCAAACTCATAAAATAATTTGATACTTGACACTAACACAAGTTTATTTAACTGACGTAATAATCACTAAGGTGGGCTATACACTTTTAGACAATTTTTCTTCATGTTAAATTTAGTCTTGTTATTACTAATGAGGCATTTCAACTTAGACCAATACTCCTTTCTTAATTTTAGGAAAGAATTGAGGAAGTACCACAAGAGAGAGTAGTTAAAACTTAATGTTTCTAGTTTCTTAATGTGACATTGTTCATTCTGATTTCACGTGGAACTTGATTTAAGATTTATAACCAACAGCTAAGAAACTTTGCAAATATTTTTCCAACACTTTTTGGCAATACTTTCAATTTTATGTCTATGTACTCTTCATGCTTGAGCAGCTTCAGCAACCATTTTTCTACAATGACAATAGTCTACATTTGACATGAGTATATGTACTATTAATGATATCTTTTCTCTAGTGTTCTATAGCTCTCTAGACTCTTAAGTATATAAAACACTA
>VCNE01008419.1:0-34038 GCA_009869805.1 Oncopodura yosiiana
TGATGATTAGATATTGTGTTTGTGCAATTTTATGTCTAGCTATAGAACAAGTGAAATAATGCAACAGCCTTGAATTTGTTTTATATACTATTGTAACCTGACATTCTCTTGAATTGTTTTACTATATTATGCAACTAACTCTTTTTTAGTTCTCTCTCTGCAATGGAATTTCAAGAGATACAAGATTAGTTGAGGAGAGACCTATGCAACTTGTCTTTAATGATGTGTTCCAATGATAATTTGATTTATGATGAATGTGAATAAATTGTAACATAGCTTTTACTCGAGCACTCGTGTGGCTCATCAACTCTTAACATGCGTGAGAGAAATGAAAAAGAAAAAAATCTACATTGGAATTTCCGGTCAAGAGAGAGCTTTTCTTCTCTTTGCTTCTTTCTTTTAAGGTACAAAAAATGAGTCAGCTCCTTTAAATTTCAAACCGCATTGCATATCAATGATATGTAATATAATGTGTAATCTCAAATGAAAACCACCGACAATGATAAATAGTAGAAGCTAGCAATTACCAGGAATTTGAGAAAGGAAAACAACTATCACCACAAAATTGATTATATTTCAGTCTCTAAGAGTCTACGCCCAAGTTGCACAATAAAACATATAAACATATATTGGTGAAATTAACTAAAAACATTTTTACAATTGTTGTCTTCTTCTATTCAAAATTTGCCTTTCAGATTACAATCTGTTGAATTGCACCGATTGTAAACTCACAGCAGGCCGTATTAGATATATTCAGCATTCAACTTGACCATGTCTAATTAGCATAATGGCGTTACTTTCAAGAAAGCAGAATATCTGATTTCTAACATAAAACCTAAGTGACATTATACCAACATGGGTGCATACATATATGAAACAAGTTACATAATCTCATTTGCAAACAACTCAAAAGTGCGTAACCAAATCAAATCAACTTTCTTTACAACGTATAGGAAGATACTATCAATTTCCTTTTTTTTTATTGTGAACTTTAAATTGTAAATTCAAGTTCAAAATTCAAGGTTCACAAAAAGATAAATAACCTGGCTCATATTTTCCATACTCCTTATCGTTTCTTGTACACTTCAAATAAATCTAATCTAAATCCTAATCTATATTCCACATCTTCCTACGGATAAGTCACCCTTCTACCTCCTTGGAGAATTGTCGAAAAAACCAACATATCATTTTCATTTTCTCAGCTTTTGCTAATCCTTTCCTCCCTTCTCTAGTATTATTTGTTACAGTAGACATTTCTGTCTGTCATCTTCACTCAAAAACAAGACACGAAAGCGACATTTGCTTGTTGCTAGCTCATAACTCCTAATCTAAAGTAAACGATCTTATGTACAAGACTACCGAACTCAAAGTTTCATGTGCACAAGGAAGTATACATCTCCAGTATAATTCTAATGCTCTTTTCTACCCAAGGAAGATAATTTTCTATTCTTTCATGCTTCATATATGTGTGTATGTCTTACTACTACAAACTACAACTATGGACATTTCTTGTCTGGAGGATAAGAATATTACTTTTTGCATCATCGTCCAGTCTTCGTCTAGTCATGCTCTACTCTCTTTCTCTCTCTTCTTATAATCTTCTCAACTGCCAACTGAAATCAAGATCATGCTTTTATATTCTTTAGCTAGCTGTGTAATTGGAACTGACTTGAACTGCACTTTCAAGACGACAAGCAAACACAAGGAAGCCTTCATTCTCAATCTTTTTCCTATTCAATAGTCAGCAAGAATACAACACAATCAGTCTGTTGTAAGCTCAGCTTGAGATCAATTTTTTCCTTTTATCTTCAGTGAGTAATAGAGTCTAACTCAATGCTGCTCAATCTAATTTACACTTTCGCTGCTGTGGCTGCGATGTTACTCTCTTCTTCTCTTCATCTCTAAATGAATTTTAGCTCTGTACAGTTTTTTATGCCTTTTCCATTATCATTACATACCAAAGAAGAAGAAGACAAGTAAAATACCACATCACATAACATACCCTCTAATCATTCAGTAGCAGTCACTCAGAAATTTCATCCTGAAGTGAAAAATTCCTGTGACTCCCTATTTCAATTGAATAATTGAGATTACTCTGCAAACCAAAAAATATGACTACACAAAGATAAACTACTCAACACGTACGATACATATACATGTTACATACTTATAATCGCACGCATGATGTAATGATGTTATACTTTTCTATATACAGGAAAATGTAAAAAAAAACTGACTGAAGAGTGAATGCCCCAAGTAGAGTAAAAAAATTTTATACTGGAAATTCTCTAATGCTCACGAGACCAGAAGAAGAAGAAGAAACACAAATGCAAGAAGATAAAGATGCGTGCAATCAAGTTCACCAGAGAGATACTTCTTCTTCTTTTCTTATTACTTTCTCGCTCTATACATGTATTTAGATTACATTTTTTGCTTACTTTTATACTCTCTATACTTATTGCATTACCACTTTACTCCTTTGGCTGCATTATCCTTATGTCTCTGTAGTAAGTACATTATAAGTACATATAATAATAATACTACTACATAATATACGCACTGTTCAAAGCAAGGTTATAAACCTCACAAAATAAGTTACATAATACATTTTCTTCTCATGTATAGAAAATGCATTAGAAATTTAGCAGCAGCATAACGACCATAGAGTTCTGCCACACCACACAAAACATTTTACATATAAGCAATTTCCTTCCTTCCTTTACTAGTTAATGTATTTTTTCCATTACAACAACAGTACATTCCATTGTGTCACAGACTTCAACTCTAAAACACAACTCCACCCATTTTCTTCATAAAGTCTAGTCATCTCATCTATGTCCATCACTTAAAATTTTAAAGGTTTAAACGAATCTCTTATATATCTCTGGTAGTAGTAGTAGTAGAAGAGTAATCTTATTATGATGCTACACACAAAACATTTCTTAAACTAAAACCAACTCCTATAACTTTTAGGCATAACTTAACCATTTTCGTTAATCCTTTTGTGTGTTTCTGGCACGAGGTGAAAAAAGCTAGTTAGAAGGAGTAAAGTTTTAGATTAAAATGCACAAAAGTAAATCTCAAAGAGTCATCACAGCAGGAGCTTTTAAACTAACATACAACATGACACAACATTATAAAACTAACAAAACACAAACGAGACTTGAATTATACATTTTACTTAGCAAACACTAAAATCTCAATTAAACTTGCAAAATATTACTCTCAGTCAAGTTAGTCATATGACAATTCACACGAATTTGTCATGTAAAGCAATTAAAACTTAGGAAATTCCAGAGACTAGTCATAAAGATAAAAAACCAAGTGGTGGAAACAGCATATTAACACACACCTTATGATTATTTACATAATGACTACTTAGAGTTATTTTACTGTTATTTATTTATATTACGTACTTATAAGACTCAAGCATAATTTTCCAACGGTGAGTAATCCATTTCCATTTGTAGGTGATGTTGTAGCAGTTACTGATATTGATGATGATGGTGACAGTGCTAAACTATTTCTATTTGAACTATTATTGGAAGCTGATGAACTTTGTCTTGGTAGTGGTTTTGGTACTTGAGGCTGTCCTTGCTGTCTTGAAGATACATGATGATAACTATGTCTCAATGGTGAAGAAATTGATGCTGATACTTTAGATTTAGAACTTTGTGATGGTATAGGTGGAGGCGTAGGAACTGGTGGTTTACCACTAAGTCCTTCAAAACTACTTTTCTTTTTAGTATTTGGAATATAAGCTCTAGCTCTACTAAAATGTCCCAATTTAGATCTACTACTATTATTATTTCCAGAAGAAGAATTTGCTATACTTCCACTATTACTACCACTACTACTTGAGTCTTTTCGGTTTATCATTATTGGTCCACTACCACCACCATTATTAACACTAGAGTCAGAGTCCCATGATCTTGGACGAATTAATCCATAGGTCGTATTACTTGCAGGAATTAGTGGTGGACTTTTTGTTTGAATATAAAATGTTGAATTTGTTTTGGAATGTCGAGAGCTTGGTGAGAAAAAATGTGTATGACCACCAGAAGCTGAACCAGATGATGATGAACTTGCAGAAGAATTTGATTTAGTAATTGGTGAAGCTCTAGGTGGTGGTGACAAGACCCCAACACCAACACGTGAAGAAGAAGAACCATGATTGTATCCAGCATGTCTTTGGTGATGATTATATACATGTCCATCAAGCAAACCAGGAGGCTGCTGTGTCAATAAATCAAGAGTCGAATGAAGACTATGTCGTTGTTGATGTTGCTGCTGATTTGAAAGTTTGTTGGTTGGTGGTGGTAGAGGAGGAGGTGAAGATAAATTATTTTCATTCTTTAATGGAGACAGTTGCTGTTGTTGTTGTTGCAAAGATGATTGTTGTGCTTGTCTACTACTTAATTTTGTACTAGTAGGAAATTCGTAATAATCTTCATGATGCAAATTATGTGTAGCTCTCAATAAATTAACATTATCAGTTGGAAGTGAGCGTTTTGGACCATATACGAATGGATTAAAATTTACAAATTGCCATTCTCCTTCTACATTTACTGCTCCAGAAGATGAAGTTGAGCCACTAGCACCAGATTTAGAAGATATATTTGAAATATGTGATTGATGTGATGATGAGGATAAAGCTGTTCCAGTTAAATTAATTGATAAGTTTTTTGGTGGTGAACCAACAAGGCCGCTAAAAATTGACGATGATGAAGATGATGGTCCACCTCCTGGAGACTCTGAGCTCGGTGTCTTAATTAAAGCAGCCTTTCGGCGCTTAATCCGAGTTTTGAGATTATGCATTCTCTCGCTGTACTCTGTCAACCACATCACTAACACTTAGTATCAACTCACTTGTTGAAATTTTAGACATGTAGTAAAAACTATATCAAAATAGCACAACATAACATGCAAATATTGAAAAACTGTGACACTCACAAAAATGTTCAACTACTATAATAGCTAGTACAATAAACAACAATGACAACAACAACAAATACTAAAGAACACAGCAACAGCGATATAACAAATGCAACAACAATACAAAAACAAAATCCTTGTGAATTTCTCACAATTTAACTTACGCAATAAACTCAAAATCTAAAAAAACAAGACGTGACTTATTGAGAACCTTTCACTTTGTCATAAAATAATATTCACTTGTTGTTGAAATATAAAAAATATTCATTGTTGCAGTTGCCGTTCTACTAGGAGAGAAGACGTTATAATAATGCTTAACGCAAAAATATACGACAGACGGAAGATAGGAGAGTGAGATTCTCTTCTTCAACAGATCAAACTCTCAGAGAGGATCTTGACTTGACGTAACGTACATCCTCAAGAGACTGAACAATCAACATGAGTCACTTCTTTACTGTATACTACAGAGTATTTTCTTCCTTGCCCACTTTAACTTAAAGAATTCCCCACTATATGATAAAGAAGTAGCCAAAGCCACCATTAGCTCTTGAAGACTTGAAGCCAACTGTAACTAAAACCACCACACTATGTAGATACTGACTGCACTACTAAAACCCTTGGGCAAAATCGTCGGGAGTGAGAGAGAGAAAATTACGTGTATTTATTACATCTCTTCAACTTCAACTCTTCTTATATTACTTGGTAAGTTGTAAAGTTTTAATTCTCTTTCTTGGATCTCTTCGTTGTCACAAGCTATTAAAACTCAAAATGACATCACAAGATGCAAAAGTCAAGTTTGTTGGCTTGGCTTTGCTGCAACGACAAAATTCTGATGATGAAGTCTAATGTTCCTTTTCTTCTAAATTGCGAAAGCTTTTATAAGATACTTTAATAGTCAAATCAGCATTATTATATTCAATGTTTGTGTAAACTTTGACAATCCTCATTTGAGATCTTTCTGGCCACTATATAATATAAAAAATTTGCATAGTGTTTTCCCTTTTGTAATTTGCTTCTCTCTTCACGCCAATTGAGACATAAGAAGACGAATAAAAAGAAAGATAAGCTCTTGAGATTCTGCTCTCTCTCTCTCGCTCTCCGTCATTAGAGTTGAAGTTTTGAACCTGTAGTAACAACTGTATTGCACTTCTAGCAATAAACAAGGGAATGCTGCCAACAAAACAATTTTACATTTTTTACTGAGCAAGCTTTGACTATCACAATTCACAAAAGAGTAAGTTGAGCCAACAATTTTTTTTATCTATCCTTACACACATTCAAGATTATATTAGTATGGGGATCTTTTCAAAATTGTTTTTTTGTCCTCACTTCCTTTCTATTCTCTCTTGTCAGCTCAAAGCTCACTATTCTCAGAGATACAGGTAGAAATTGCAAATTCCTACTAGTGCAAAGTCAAACCAATAATATTAACTTCAAGGCTTGCAAAGACACGTAGCACTTGTATATTTTTTTTAATTTTTGCCCAACTACAAACTAAACTTGACTGTACAAAAAGCCACAAGAAAAAAGATGGCTGCTTGTTGTTGCTTATATAAAAAACCACACGCCAAGGAAATGACCATTATCGTTTACTTCCCCCAATTCAAAACACTTTTCTCTTTCTTTATTATATTTTGTATTTTAAAAACAAAAAAAAATATTCACTGGGACGACATATGACTAAAAATTTATACTACAGTGTACAATTTCTCACATTAAATTTCATCTACTTGACACTTGACTCTATATATGATTCAAAGAATTCAACTAAAAAGACTCATTCATATCAACATTTATAATGCTTATATGTTATGTTGCGTAGAGTAGTAGTCACTTTTAACTTTGAAGACATAGCACTTGTCAACTTTTCATGAGAGATGATAACACAGTATAATAATTTATATAAGTAAAAGAACTCTATTATAATAAGGAGGAAGAAGTGTAGACCACATAAGTGGCAATCATTCATTCCTTGTAAAATGTTAAGCTTACTCAACACTTTGAAACTATGAACTTTTATATATAACTACTTGCAACACCATATAGTACACAAAACAAATATTCAAAAACTAAGCCATAAAGTACACATAAAGTCAAGTAACTCATATCACAACACTGTTGTATAAAATAATACAATACACATACATAAATGATGATGATAATAACTCTCTTAAATATCCTAGTGGCATTTATTTTAGACGCCTCTGTTGTTTACTAAAGATATGAAAAGAGTCTTGTGAGTCTATATTTTAAAAAGAAGTATCAAGTATTATAGACAATATTTATTTCTCTCTATATCTTCCTCCTTGAGAAAGCAAAAAAAAAAACTTTAGTATACACAGAACAATTTCCTCCACAGCTCTTAGAAACTGAAAACTCTTTTGGAATTATATGTTACGCCACCAGTGTTCAGACCTCTCAACTTGTCAAGTACTTTTCAATTTTCATGAATTGGGTTGAGACAATATAGCTATCAATTCAACATAGGAATTTACAGCAATGATGAACGTCATTCTTATACTTTTTTTACACGACTCTTGAAGGAACTACACGAATCAACTAAATTATTTTGTGTATCAAACTTTCTAATATATCGAATAACAGACCACCAGAAGTACTAGCATTGTGTCATGTGAAAAAAATTTGTCACAAGAAGGATTTTCTACTTTCCATAAAATATGAATAAATGTTACTACAGTTCAACTTTTTCTGTGGTAGACACAACAGAGTAATTCTCTTTTTAGTTTTTTTTCTGCCGACACAGTAAGAGATTCATTTTGTACGTACTTACTAAAAGGAGATGTCAAGCATTAACACAAAACTTTCAAAACATCAACATAATACTCTAATTTCAATTGCAATTTGTATTTTTGTATCACAGTGCACAGTCAGGAATCTCCTATTACTTATTTTACTATACTACAATCCTTTTTAACATGTACAATTGAGTATTTTAACAAGTGAGAAAGAGAGTGAAATCTTAGATCATTTAATGTTTCTTTTCCCACGCGGATATTCATTACATACAAAACACTTCATTTGCTTAAGTCAGCATTTTTATATTTTCATGGTTTAATATCATGTTTACACTTTCTCAAAACACTACAGAACTTTTTTCTTCTTTCGTTCTTTCTGATCATCTCTTTTTGCCACACAAGTCAAAAAATGAGTCACACTCACACACACAGTAATTACTAACAAGTAATAATATGAAACTTCTATGACAAATAACAACATTACACATTAAAATTAATATATGCACCACTGTAGAATTTTAAAACGTGTTATCAAACAACCTATCTCAACTATTGCACTCCACCCTTTTTGCATTCTATTGTCTCATTTCTGACTTTTCAAGTTCCGTTGTTGTATTATACTGTACTTGACGTTAAATAGAGTGAGTTAATCCAGTAGTTGGACAAAAGTCGAAAAGTCGGCCAATTTTTCAATTGTAAAGGTGGTGTAACAGTATAAATTTCACATTTATCTGGGGATTATATATATGCTGTCGTTGTGCTACTGTTTATCTTTATGATATGTGTCTTTATTACAGGCACTTGGCTACTGAAATGAAAACTTGTCCTTAAATGCTTCAATTACATACACAGTAAGAGCAACACGTCACAATCACAGCTAGTTATCCATTACTTACACCACCACAACAACAACTAAAGTGAATTCGGACTGGATGCACTATTTGTGTACTTTTAACATTGATCTATTTATGACCAAAAACACCCTAGTCAAGTCTTCAATGGAAGCCTTGCTCCACCACTACTCTATTCAAAGGGTCTTCAGGAAACTCAAAACGGCTCTCTACTCTGAGATAATATTGGTAACAAGACCTTTATTCCTTCCTGTGTCCCAGCTACATAATACGTAAAAGGGCAGCTGTTAAACTAAGGGATAGTAGAAACTACAAGCTGTCGCCATCATCTATTAAATTATTTTTGTACTTTAAATTATACATGTATGTTGTATGCTGGTTATACTGTTGCCTGGAAAAGTTTCTTTAGATGATATGCTTAGGAAGAATATACTCTTTAATATTAAAAGCGATTCATGAGCACATATGAACTATGAAAACATTTTTCTTTACAGGAAAGCAGATTTTTTAAAAATAAGATTACTAACTACAAGTACTACACAAGAAAAAACACTTGAGAAAACATGGAAAATCGTCAAGTCATATTATATGACCTCAAGCGATAAGAAAAATCTAGGGTCAGCTTTGAGCTTGCAGTTCAATCAGTATCTCTTCTTGTAACAAAACGTTAAAAGCCTTGAAGCAATTTTGAAAAAGAACAAGAAGAACTGAAGAAGGCTCTCATGATCTCACTTTCCTTTACTTATACTTGCATTACATAGGGCCTAGAGCAAAGCTAAAATCTTCCTTTTTCAGCTACCAGTATGTTATATTACTATTACATAAAGTCCAAGAGGAGAAAAGAAAAAGAGTCAAGAGCTCAGAAATATTTCTGCACCTTTTTCTCATCATCATCTTCATCTTAGTGAACCGACAAAGATTATATACATATATATGATTCGTCCTTTTCTAATTTCTTTGAAGTTGTTCAGCTGAAAAGTCTTTGACTTTCAATGCTTCATCGGTTTTCATTAGTTCAAAGAGCTAAACAAACACAAGCCGACTCTGACGGCTGCAAAGTTATAGTGGCTAATCGTGCTCATATTGTTTCAAAGTTTCACAACGTCACTTTTACAACACAAAATTCTGTGAGTGACTCGTCGTTGTGTGGTAAGGAATATAAAGTCGTGACCTCGCGACAAAATCTTCTTCACAAAACTCTCTCACTCTTCTGTCCAAAGTCGTAGGTTAGTTTTCTCGTGTGTTTTTCTCGACCCTAACTTTCCCATGAAAAGTTAACAAAAATTCAATATGCTCTAATGACAACGTCACTTAATACATTACATCCCTCAGTAACAGACAAGGCCGTAGTATAAATGAAACAATAACATGAAACAAAGTTACAATGAATATTAGAAATATTCCACCCCCTCATTACATACAGTGATCAAATTTTCAACGTCAAACGGAAATAAGAAAAGTAAACAATAATAAGTTGATGACAGCCGATACATTTACACAATGCGTACACATATGTACGCATAAAATTCTAAAAATTAACAATAATCATAATTCATAAAAACACACGATTACGCCTACATGACATTATATGAATTGCATACACATAAAAAAGAATTATGTAGGCAATTCCAGTAAAATAGTACTAAAACACTATTTAATCTACTTCCTTCCTCTCTTTGCGGAACACTTCATTAGCTAAGAAAAACATTGTGCTCCATACATGAAAGATAAAACAGAGTTTTCTTTATTATTTGTTAGTACATTACAGTTTAGCTCATCATATCTTTTGTCTACATAAGAAACCAAGTGCCATAGAGGAGAAAATAAGACTATTCTCATCTTTAAATTGTCTTATTGTCCCATTACTCACTTGTAATTCTCAGAAACTCGAGTGCTCGACTGCTCACTCATGTATAAAATGGTAGAAGATTTTTCCGGGTAGCAGTAAACTTTACAAAATGCCGACTCCAGTCTTTTTTTACTCAATTCTTCTTTGCCTTCCAGCTTTTTATTTGCAATTCCAAAATTTGGCTTCTACTACGACTACTCTTTTTCAATCCTTTAAATTCAACCATTCCAGCTCAAAGTACATAAGAATGAAAGCTGCAACCAACCACACATTTTCATTTTATGATATGTCATATATCACTTTCTCATCTTATCCAATATCTCACGGTCTCAAATCTTTTGAAACTCACATCTTCAAGACATGGTAAAAGATGCTCAAAGCTAGAACAAACCAACAAGTCAGTCAGTGGCCTGTCTTTCATCATTTTTTCAGATCTTCATCTCTGGAAGAAAATTCACTCACAAATTCAAATGTCCAAGAAAAATTCTTGTAAAGCTGAGCTACACTTTTCTAACATTAATAAATGCCGATATAAGGATATGACGTGACATTCATATGTATGTGTACGGTAGTAAAACTTTGAATTTATTTCTTTACAACCATTAGTAGTAGTACCTAGTAGTACTAACAAGCCAGGTGCTTCTTTTTTACCTGTATTCTTTACTCGCCTCTTCTGGAATATGTATATATATATAGCCCAAGGTAATTCTAACTCTAATGCTCATCTCTCTGTACAATGTACATCATCTTTCTTTTTCCTTTTCTCTGTATAGCAAATAGCACGTACTTCAATTGAACAGATGTAACCAACCATCCAAGCTAAGTAATGCTAAACAAAACCCTAGAAAAGAAAAGTTCTCTCTCTTCTTATTCTTCGCATATATAAAACTTATGGACCTGTCGACTACAACAAAAAACGGCCTTCGCTCCTTTATCCTTTTCAAAACAGAGAAAAGAGTATATAGCGTCTTGTAACACAGACATATACTATACACAGTATTTCCTAACAACCACTAACATATAACAGTAACACTAACAAAGCAACTGCTAACATTTACATTTACTTTTTAACTACACAAAATATTAGTTACAACATATAGTTTAGAAAAGACTGGTAAATATATTTAGAGATAGAGGAACAGTATAGTATAGTATACCTAAGAAGACGTAAGCAATCTTATTATTGCTTTTGCTCTCTCTCTCTCTCTCTTCTTCTCAAGTCTGAACTTTGTCAGGGTGGTGTAAGTTAAGTGTGAGCCCGGAATACTTCTTCTCTATTTCCTTCTCTCTTACGTTTTTTTACTGTATACACATGCTCCACACTAGTCTATATGCAATGTAATGTGCTCTTCAGCTGCTTTAACTAACTACAAACATTCATGAGCAGACTATGACTACGACAGCCAACAGATGAAACATCAATCTAAAAAGCATTACTAATCTTGTTTCCTCACTGCCCTGTAAAAAAGTGTAAGCTTACTTTGGCTTGATTCTATAATATACTCAAATATTACTCATAGTACGTTATTATGCACACACACGAGAGAGAAACATGATGATGAGAACCTCATATTATATTGTAGCAAAGAAGAAACACTCTACTACATTGTAATAACAGTGTATTTTAGAACTATATAAGATAATCATTTGCTTCTGTTTTCTTCATCTCTCAAGTCCAAATACTTGTATATAACTCTGTTTTGATACGTGAAATATACATTAGCAGAAAAAACCTGAAGTAAACACTCAGTGAGAGAGACTGAGACTGTATATCTGAAAAGAGTAGAGTGCAACTGTATGTAAAATATGAGAATAGATTTGTCATCTCTGAGCAATATGGAATATTACACACTCAAACATTTTTTTCACTGAGCAATTTAAGAGGAGCCAAAGTGGAGCCAACCAAAATCAACTTCAGTCCTGTCAAAATAAAATAATAAGAGTGGCCAAGACCTTCAAACTTAAACTTCATATAACTATTTTCACTTCACATGTCAAACTCCTTTTCTTTCCAGACTCTCACAAAAAACGCCCATAAACCGCAAAACATAAAGTATTTTTACTCAAGTCTCGTGTATATATGTATGTAATAGCATGTCTCATTGTAATATTGTATAACAGATTCACAGAGGAGAAATAAAAAACACAATTTCAGACAAGCGTAGCATAAAGAATAGAAGCAAGGTCACTCATACAACGATCACAAATTCATTTTATATATATCGCGCATCATCATATCAAAGAGAAACGTCGCCTTGTCATAAAAATGAAACGAAGATGACTTTTCGGCCTCTTTTGTTATTAAAGAATACTTTTCACTCCGTCATGAATGTCAGTTTTATGTTGTTGTTCAAGATGAGTACTTACTCTACTAGCCTTAAAATGTTAATACCTTATATATTTCATCCATTTTGAGTTGTTTCTCAATGCCACACACATTCCATAAAAATATTGTGTAAAGATGATACTCAGAAATCATTTTAGGTTTAGAAAAGAAAAATGATGCTCACACAAGAGAAAATAACATTAACCCACACGTGAGATATCAACAAGCAAGAAGACTCCGCAATGCAAGGACACTGCTATGATGCCATTTCCTATTGCTCTCGCAGTCCATTACGACAGATCTTTTTCTAGAGACAGAGTGAGAGATATGAAAATATCAAGACCTGGAAATATATTATGTAGTCAACTAACAAGCCTAACCAACAGTCAACATTTGCAAAAGTGGTGTGGCTAACGCTCATTTTAGTTTTGTAGTCTCTGTTGTCCTTCTAACAAACCAACTCGCCAACTAGAACTATGCCCACATTTTCAAAAACCACAAGTCGTAAAGTTTTCTTTCCTAAATCCTCACTCACTTACTCACGAAAAATTTGTTGATGAGCAAGATTTGAGGCGAATGCAAATGCATACAAACTCAAGAACTTTTATTAATAGATCTTAATACTAATTAGTACCTGATGAACCGCTACCCCAAATTGGTAATTTGAGAAGCTTTTTGAAACTACTGGATCTTTTAAGTGAGCCAGTTTTACTTTGAGCTCCTGTTGTTGTTGCTACTGCTGTTATGTCATTGTTGCCGACATGATTATTAGAGTGATGTTCCATACAGACGGTTAAAACTGGATGCTGCTCAACATCCGTCGTCAACTTCATAGGGATCAGTCTTTTACTTTTTGTGAAAAAAACTTTTACTCACTAAAACTAGATGTATGAAGATATCTTTTGCCACTCTTACTCTTCTTACACACAAATGTAATAAAAGTATATATTAATTATTTCTTGTCGATATATGAGACAAATCACTTTCCTTGATGTCGAGGTTACTTGTCCAATGCTAAATATACTAAATAATTACTTTTAGGTATATTGGAGGGCACGAGTAGTCAATAAGTCAGTCTTAGCACAAAACTAGATATTGATTCTACTGAATGTTCTGAATTCACAAATGACAATTAAGATCAAAGCTCTCACTCTCTCATTTCTACTACTACTAGTGTGCATGTTTGCTCTATTAGATTAGAACAAAGTCAGAAATCACAGCTGAGATGAAAGAGTGATAATTACACTACAATCTGAGTGGAGCACACAAGAGTTGGGAAATAAAACTTGCAATTCCAATTGTGATGGCAGTAGTTGTAATAAAATATAAAAGCTTCTTTCGTTTTAATCTCAATTTCTCAGCTTTATTAGCCTCTTGGGTCGGGTTTAGGGAAAATGGCAATGACTGTGAACACTGAGTGAGATGAAACTAACTTTACTCACTGTACTTACTAGACTAGACGACTAAACCACTAGCAGTAGATATGCAAATATGTAAGCAAACCGTTTCTTTTCTTTTTCGCTAAACTGTCACTTGAGTGTTGTTGTTGTGATATTCTTTCTTCCTTATAGTAATTCTTCAGATCAAAGTAAACTAACTTGAGAGAGAGTTTTCTTGGCTATGTTCCTTTTATATTTCTGCCAAGGTGAAAACTGAGACAAAAAGCCCAGGAAGAAGAACTTTATAATGTTACAGTAGTAGTGTTTTATTATATCAAGTCTCTCAAGTCAACAACTAGAAGCTAACTTTAGGTAAATTATCACATTTCTTCATCGTGCCAATTCTAGAGTTTTCTATAAATGTCCTTCCATTAACTCTCATGTCACAATCAGATATCTCACATGCTTGTATATTTCTATCACAAAACTCACTCGCAAATATTCATAGCCAGGGAATGTCATCAACAACTGACGACCAACTAAAAGTATGAGAGTAACGACTGTCAACAGCACACGCAATGAGAAGAATTGAAATCAATACTGATGTATACGATGAAAATTACACAACCCTAATCATTAGTTCACCTTCACTAACTTGTTTACTATAATAATACTAGTCAATAATTTAAAATGAAGAATTGATTTTAATTTATACGTTAGTTTAGTATACATACAACAAAATGATGACAGATGGAGATCTAATTGCCAAAGTATTGTCAAAACATTTTCCTATTTATTACACACAATCAGTAGTAGTCACAGTTGAGTTGTCTCGTCAGTTCAAAAATGTAAACTGAAAAATAAAACCAAGACTCTCTCAGAGTTGATTGAAATGTCTATTTCTAGGGTTTAAAATTCACACACTAAAACTTAATTTATTAGGAAACACGTCTGGTTTTTCAGTTAGCTTATTCTTCTTACATCCGTGATGCTTTTTTACAGGTTGGAGTTTTTTTTACAGCAACACTTTTTTAGATTTATGCCGAGAGAGAATGAAGGGATATGATAACGCTTAAGTACATGTGTATGTGGCTTCTTCTTCCTTATCTTTCTCCAGACTCTCACCTTATGTATCTCCTTTTATCACAATTCATAATATAACAAAGTGCTGCCTAGTATAGAGATGCTATTGCTAAAAACCTAAAAAACTGTCGAGTGAGTGGATTAAATGACCTCCACACAAAAATGGCAAAAACATCTCGTCTCCAACCAAACAACAGATGTTACATTACACTTAAAGTCAGTCTCTTTCTCTCAGATTACACAAAATCCTATCAAAAATTCTATGCAAACTCTTCTTCCTTGAAATTTTTCATAGTATGGCACTTGTGTCAAACTACACTGCTATGCTACTTCTTACACAGCAGTATAACCCAATACTAACTTACACTCAACCTGAAGACCTGTACTTTACAAGAGAGAAGAAAATCTTTCTCTTCTCAGCAGAGCACAAGCGCCCAGTCTGTTGTTCGATCTGCTAAAAAATTTCTCTACCCGGCATTTCTCTTCCAGTGGTTGCTTAGTTCTACAGTAAAGCTATACAACCGGTAGCCAACAACTCAACTCTACATAAATACCCGGCTTGGCAAAAACTTCCCTTATTCAGTAGATTCACTCACTACACTATGTACACTGGTATCTCTCTCTCTAGACTAGACTCTCATTCTTTGCACTACTAAAAAACGGAGGAAGTCAGGAAAAGCAAGAAGGGGAGAAAAGAAATTTCTCTCACTTATATCTCTACTAGTAAAACTTACAATGTTGTGTCGTAAGCTAAAATGTTGCTCATGTTGTCGAAAGTGTGGTGAAAGTAAAATACCTTTCTTTATTTTTGCTTCTTCTGGCTTACCACATGTATTGTAACTTGAAATGCAATGCAACGCAAGTATTTTCTTGGTTACTTTTAGTCACTACTTTAACACACGATATCGACATGAGGGAAAAGAAACAAGTGCAGATAATATTCTAGAAAAAAGAATCTGAAAATACTGAAAGAAAAGCTCATGTATGTAGTAATAATAATGTCCTTTACTATTTTAACGTGTGTAGTAACCCCTTTGAGCGTTTCCTTATACTTTGACAGGATGTGAAAATCTAAAAAAATGAAGACTAAATGTTCAGGAGCATTGAAGGGGAAATGCAATATATTGAATGAAAGACAATAGTTTATCTATATGGCTTCTTGGATTTCTTTGGGAGATAATACAGTAAAGTATGAGTCTCAAATTCATGAGAATGTGACCAAAAGTTACATAAATAACAAAGATTCTAAGGAAAACTGTAATCACGTACATATAATCCATTATTGGAATTGCACTAACTTTTAATTTATCGTACCACCTCATCTTTCAGAATCTCAGTATCCAAAAAATATTTCACTCACAATAGCACAAGTATATAACACCTGCGTTTTCTTTACAAATCCATTTAAATTAAATCAACTTAATGCAGGAGCATAGAAAAGCATTATAGTATTTTTTCAATATAATTCCGGTAATACATAATATGTATATTGTAAATTCATATATTCCTACTACTCTTGTAAATAAGTTGTGATATTCAACCTCATATGTCTCATATAACAGTAACTGAATATTATATAAATTAAATTTCAATTGCAAGTTGATCAATTATATTGGCAGTTTATTTTATATGCAGAATGGTTTTATGTCTAGATTATATAAGGTACATATGCCGCATTGCTATAGGCATGTATTCCATATTATTTTTTTTAAATTGCAGTTTGAAATATAAAAAGATTCACATTAATAAATAGTGCATGGTAAACGTAAAAATATCTGCCAAAAAAGAATGACGCACGATGACGTCTATTATAAAACAGCTTTGTATGTAATCGTAGTCATATTTAAAGACATATGTAGTACCAAGTCATTATCATTATCATTCCTTTGCTTTGCGGTTTCACTAAACATTACATTATAAATGTGTCACCGACATGGATTTCATTTCAGGTTTAGATAGAGATGAATCTAAAACTATCTTGTGACATGCAATATTCACTCTCAGTCTCATCTCCACTAATGAAAAAATCACACTTTTTGCAATGTACCTCTGCAATTTTTGTGCAAAAGTCTAAACCCAATGGAAACAAGTCAGGCGTATTACATATACCACAAGCAAATTCAATAGCAAAAAATGTAAATATTTAATACATTTAACTCACAAAAGTCTCGACCTCAATTCAAAGATGAAAAGATGACCTATTACTCACAAGCTATAAAAATTTCATTACTACTTTGAATCCTTGAACAAGATAATTTAATTACTTTGACCTAATACATAATTTTACTCTCCAGTTCAAAGAGAATTTGCATAAACAACTCAACTCTGGTAGACTCTACGACGCGTAAACTAAACTTGCTCTCTATCTCTATAATGTTTATTATAGTATATGGTTCTATATCATCAATTCTAAATACTTTTCGACTCTGAACTTCTTCTCATTTCTTAACCAAGAAATACACAAATAACAATGAGACTTCAGACAAGTTGGTACCATCTTTATGATGTATATAAACAAGGGCATATGTTGAGAAATATGATCACAAAATCAATAATTTCATTTTGCAAGAAATATATACGTATAGAGAGTCAAAAAAATCTGGAATCAAAGAAACCAATTCTAAAGGAAACCATCTAAAGAACTAAATTTTCTTGGTATTGGAAATTGCATCTTGCTTGTGGCTGTACACACATTTATAAAGAAATAACAACCGGCTTTTGACTCTGGGTTTGCTCATAGTACTGAAATTTCTATTGCAGTAAATGCCAAAATTCTTTTGAAATATGGAACAGATTTATTTTCTATAACAATAAGTATATAATATCAAATCTGTAATGAATTCAATTCAATACATAAAAAACTCAAAGTCGTTTTGTTCACACTACTAGAAGTAAATTCTAATTCCTTATATTACTTATATCTATGTATATTGAGGTTAATTTTCAATATGCCAAGTTTTTAAATAGAATCAAAATTTACAAATTTCAAAAAAACTTTAGACACACAAAAAGAAATATAACAACAACATGCGAGACAAAGTACAGATGAACATCAAAACCCATCAAATCTAGAACAAAGCTCCAAAAGGATGTACTTTCTTTCAATACAAACAATAAATCACTCCATAAACAATTTCTTACATCCTACACATTAAATCGATTCAAAAGAACATATTATTCCATGCTTTTGCTTCCTCAGATCTGAAAACCTAATATATTCTAAATGCGAAAAGGTCAACTAAAATTTCACCAACTGAATATAAAAGTCACTAGAGCATCATTTTTCATTCATACTTGTGAGAAAGTGGATTATCATAAACCTTCCATCTTTCTATCACGTTTCGCTCGCTTTGTGACCACAAAGCTGTCAAGTGAAAGTTTAGCCAGCAGACTAACCTTCTTCCTTTCTCTACTACCTACAGATAGAAGATAGTCGTTCAAAAGAAAGTAATGTGAAAGTTCGCCCAGTAATAGGGCTAATATGATCGCATATGAAAACCCATCACAAGGACAGAGCGTGGCTGACATTGAATTAGCTTAGTGAAATAATAATAATCATTTTAATGAAAAAAGTTTCTATCAATGACATGTGAGATACGTAAATCATCTAAAGAAATATATAAACATATATATGCAATTTTGAAGTTTTGGACTGAAGTAAAGTTCGAAAAGTGAAACTAAAGGAACTAACGACAAACTCTAATTAATTACGTCACAGAATATCAAGGAAAATATAATATTAAAATATTGTATAGTAATCTTTCAATCTGACCTTTAACAGAAGACAAAAGTACGTCATTGGAACAAAAAGGAAGATAAATAGAAGTATAAATTACATAGATAATCCTTTATAATCGTCGTCACAAAAGGTGATACGCTAAAATGTCACATAGTATCAATGAATTCATGCTACTTTCACCATTATATAAAAACCCGTACAAAGTTGTTTCATGCTACTAGTATACCTCAGCTATCCAACGAGAACAATTGCAGGTTCAATATTCATGTAAAATAAATAAATCTTTGGCTTACTTGATTCATCTCCAAAAGAATTGGACGCAGATTCATCGGATCGTCTCACTATATAATGAAAACATAATATGTAATTATTTATAATTTTAATTTATAAACTTTTGTAATACTTACATCCTGCCCAGCTACCTGTACTTCGTCTTTTCCCTGCATCTTTTTCACCAGGACGAATTTTTTCTTTTAATTTGCGAAATTTGTCATTAGCCTTATCCTTTTTACCACTTGATGAGCCTAAACAATTGTTTTCGAGAGGAATCTTTGTGGCACAATTACGATGTGCGTTGAGGTTGCAAGCTATAAAGAAAAATTAAAAAAGTAAGTATAAATAAACATCACAGTAAGGAATTCACAAAGTTTAAGTTTATAATAGTTATGTCATAAAATTCCTGTCTCACCAACACAAGTATAGCCCTGTGGTCCAACACCCCACAATATTTTACAACAAATTGTACACACAACATAACTAGTATATGATTGTGGGATAAAATTGTGACCATTAAACGACACCTAAAGTATACAAATAAAATTAGTAATTTCATGATAATCTATTGTAGATTTAAAAATTTACCTTTTTGTGCTTGCTTATTAATTTGTAGCGCATTGACTTTTCTTTTGAAACATAAATTGTACATTTGTCAATTACGGTAGGACTACCAGCTTGACTTCTAAAACCAAATTGTTTAAGAAGAATCGTAGCTACAGAATTAACGATAGCCAATGTCTTGTCATCTTGATTTTTCTCCCAGTCATCACTACAAAAAAAAAAAGAATAATAATTAAAATTACAAAATAATTTAAATCTTTTAAATAATCAATTCTTACTATAATTCTTCAATACGAGGTAGTAGGTAAGTTTCAACAAGTCTCAATTCTTTAGCTTTATCATGAACACATTCTTCTAATTCCTTTTCAGGTGGACCAAACATAGAACCTAGGCCAGCAATTCGTTTATTACAAAATTCTTCAAGCTGCCTATTAATTTCTTCTCGTGCTTTATTTCTAGCTTTACGAAAAACTCTCTTCATCATTTCTTTGCTGTCATATTCATGAATTAGTCCATCATCAATTTCAGCTGCAATATTTTCATCAACATTAGGAACTAGGAGTGGAGATCCAGGAGCAGTGAAGGTAGAATGCACTTCATATCCCCAACGTTTCATTTCTTTAATATTTCCTTCATCAATGTCGAAATTGGTAAGAAGATAAAATAGCTATAAGAAAATTTATTTAAAAAAATACAGAGATATTATTACTATATAAATGGATTATATAAGGTAAATAAAATATAATTAAAATAACTTCAAAAGAATTGCCGAAGTCTTAAAAAAAGAAATTTATTACATGTGTTAGATGTATATTATTTAATACGTACCAAACTACTTGAATCGCATCTATTATCAATAACATAATTCATGAAAACTGCTAAATGTGCGTTGTTTCCAATCAATTTTGAAAGACTGCTATATGGTCCATTTTTACCCGTTGAACTCTGTAATATATAAAATTAAAAAATATATTATTGTAAATGATATATAAGTTCAAGAAGGTCATACAGTCATACTAAAATTTCAGATTTGATTCTCACCGTTGGACAAACAGTTTCACGTAGAAAAAGGCCATCATCTTCTTCCATCGATATAATATCAGCCGCTACACTATTTCGATTAGACATGTCAGCGGTCAATCTTGGTGGAGAAAATTCACTTGGAAAATTTAGCTGTCAAGAGAAAGAAGAATAAGTAATCACAAATTAATTTTCATTTCCCACGTCATTTTCTATATATATATATATACATAAACTAAAAAATACCATGTCAAGACTCACACTTTTTGCACTAGTACTCATACTTCTAGATAATTGAGAAAAATCACAACTTCGTCTCTTTTCATTATCACTATCAAAACTATCATCATCTCTAGTAACACTACTAACTGAGCTACGCTTCTTTTTCCTTCTGGTAAACATTATAATGTTTTATTATTAATCGTTGTAAGAAATTGAGGTGAAGTTTGACTCGAGTGGTTGCAGAAACAGGAAAATAACATCACATTAGCCCTTGATTCACAATATAGTTTTTTTCTTTAAATTTATTGTGGTTTTTAAATTCAAGACACAAAAAAACTACTTCAATATTCTACTATCAAAATTCTGCTGAGTGACAAAGAGTCTGTCTTTCTTGTTGCTATTATTGTTCGTTGTCATTTAAATGACTTTTGAAACACACAGGTACATATGTATACAACTAGCACATATGAACAAGACTAAAAGTAATGGCGAATGGAAAAAGTGTAAATTGTTGGACAATCGACCATAAAATTTCAAGAGGATTACGTCACACTATATATGTTAAAACTTAAGTCTTGTAATAATTTTCATTTCCTTGCTACGACGAGTTAACTCTCTCTCTCTCTGTTCGCTAGGTCTCTTAACTTTGCAACTAACTTTAATTTTATTATTGCGATTGACTTACGTTGTTGAAAGAAGAACGATGATTATTCGTGTCGTCAGGTGTTAAGAATACATTATTTTCCATACTATTGTGTTTTCCATAAGGAGGAGGAGGACTTGAGCCATCAACAGCAGAGTCATTCCATGCTACAGACGATCGTGACTTAGAATTTGGTTTACTCAAATCACTCACAGAGTCTGAACGCTGCTTAGAACTTCCTCCTAAGTTGAATACAATAAACAAAGTACATATTATTATTATTATTATTTATTAAAATTAATTCAATGACTCATGATAATATTGTAGATTATAGATAGTGCAAATTCTACAATAAAAATCTATTTGGTAGTTGTAACTCAATGTATTCTGCACAGTATACTTTCCAAACTGCCATTTTAAATTTTTTAGATGTTCTCAATTCAATTCACTGACCTTTCATATACAAGTGTGGTAATAGTACAATTAATTCTTGAGCAAAACTATAACGTTCTAAAGTCACATCAAGACTAAAATCAAGATGACATAATGTCTCCAGAAATAAATCCCACACTTTATTACAACTTGTAATAATGCTTACGTCAGTCAGTTAATATAACTTGAGGCAAGTAATATCTTACATTGAACAACTATTTGCCTACAACATTTAACTATACGTTAACCTCAAGTGCAAAAAAAATATTGTGTATTTCCATTAATGAGTTTGCAGTTTATATTATGTTGCACTTCACAATACATAAAAAGACAAAAAACTAGACACTGTCTTGTATATACAAATGTATTGGATATGTATGGAGAAGATGGTAATAAAATTGCCCATATATCTCGCCTATTATTCTCAACTCAAGTTTTTATATTTCAAGGATAAAGTTTATAATCTACCTTCTGAATTTGTAGCAATAGCAGCAACAGAGTTATTTAATGCTTTTTGCATGGAGATTGGATCCGGTGATGACTTTGTGCGGTGATGTGTTTGTCCAGCAGGGCCAACTGAACCACTACTTGGAACACTGAAAGAATGAGCGCTGCTCACACTACTGTTTGGTGATGACTTATTACTCAGGACCTACAAGTTTGCACAATTTTAAAAGACGTTCTTATTAATTATTTTAGTAAACAATGATCAGACACAGATTCAAACTACAATTCTACTTACACAACATTATGTTGTACATGCTAAAAATATACAAAGCCGCTGACAAATTATAACAATAAAATAAAAAGTACATATAGGACAGCACAAAAAGAGAAGAAAAAACAAGTCGCAAACAATCAAAAAATTCACAAGCAAAGCAAATACAAATACTCTCATGTCTAAAAATTTTTTATTCGTGTTTGTAATAGTCACAAGACACGAATCAAATAGAGTCAAATTACTATAGTCTGTTAAACTGCATAAACTAACATTAGGAAATATATGAATTTTTTTTATCAATATCATATTTGACACAGCACAGCTGCTTTCTTTTTTTATTTTGCTATCTCACTATGAATGTAGTACACTGTTGAATCAACAGTTTAACACTACTCAAAACATATATTAAAATTTTGAACTTTGAGACTTCTAAAAGCTTTCACTTACTTTTACAATAAAAAAATCTTGTAAGAAAACAAACAACTATAACCTCATGTCACAAAGTACAAATCAAGACTAATGCTATACTGTGTTTATGTTGTTTCTATTGTCATTGTCACGTGAGATGAGGTTGGTTGATGATGACACTTTATACTCATGATGCTCTAAAAACAAAGTACAACGACAATGACACTAAAAGTCACTATTATAATCCCTTCTACTATAACTATATATATTACGAACTCTAATATTTCTAAACTAATATCACATTTCAACTAATAAATGGTCTCTATCTCTTTCTTTCTGCTGCGCAGAATTTCATCCAAACCAAGTTTACGTACTATACTTTATATCATATATATATATAGTATGATAATAAAAAATGTTCCAGTTCCAATACAGTATCAATTTTCTCTCCTGTATGTGGAAACTGAATCCAGCTTCTTTTGCTTTCTACGTAATTGTATCATATACAAGCTCAAAACTGCCATGAACTACTAAAAGCTTTTGTCAACTTAACTAGAAACTATTATCACTGAAATAATAGTTCAATGTACTAATGTACTATATAACTTCAGAACCCTATATATACTACTTAACCTAACCATCAAGTTTTATGAACCAGAAATTGTCAACATAAAAATTATTAAGTGGACGCAATAGATTCTTCTTCCTTTCTTTTTATCTGATAATACAATTTGAATTCCAAGTAGTTCATCAGTTATTTATATTACTACTGTCATCAAGACTTGTGCAAATATTATACAAAAGCCACAATAATATATACTTGACTCATCTACTTTACTAATAAAACTAATTGACGGCTGTGTTAGTATAAAAGGTACAACAGGTACATTAACTATAAGTGTTAGCTACACTACATATAACTAAAACAAACTTTTTTTGATGGTGTATTTTTATGTTGTGCTGACTTACACTCTCAT
Organism: Oncopodura yosiiana; assembly: GCA_009869805.1. NCBI lineage: Eukaryota > Metazoa > Arthropoda > Collembola > Entomobryomorpha > Oncopoduridae > Oncopodura > Oncopodura yosiiana. The sequence goes on from VCNE01008419.1 coordinate 24,179, forward strand.
CGTTAGTGCTATGAAGATAGTTTTTGTGGCCAGAAACATTATTAGTACAAGACACACTGTTAGAAGAAGGCGATGATTGTTGCTGTTGGTAGTATGACAGCGGATCATGAACTGAATAGCCTGGTGGAGGATATGTTGTAGCTTCTCCTGATGAAAACGGTGGCTGTGAAAACGAGCGTGGTGGTAAAGGTGGTGGCATATCAGGACTATCATAAGGACAAGGAACTGAAGCTTGGGCACTAAGAGGATTTCTATTTCTTTGAACAAGACCTGAAGGTGGTAAAGGTGGTGGTATAACTAAAGGAGTTAGTTGAGGTGATGTAGGTGAACCCATGAAAAATACAGATTGATGCGACTGAGGATAAGGACTGAATGGAACTGGTGTATGAAGCTGTGTTAGAAAGTTAATTAATAATTAACATATTATTATATAAAATAACATTCTAATTAGTTTACACTTTTTTAAATTAGTAAAATGAATGATAGAGACAGGAAGTAAGAAAGAAGGCACGCTACTTCTTGATAGAAAAATGGAATATATGTTTCACGTTGTAGTTAGTTATATCAAGTGGTGGAGTTCAATTCAATTGCTTTCAATATATAAAACTTATAAAAAATATATTTTGTCCTTAGCACGTAAAATCTGAAAATACGTTGATGTTTTTTGCCAAAAAAAATCTAGAATCTACTAGTATAAATCAAGAGCCAATTTGTTAAAAATATCAATACTCTGAAAATAGAAACTTGCATGAAACGCGTAAAAAAGTTTCATAAAAGTTGACGACCACAGCATATTACATAATACGTAAGCAGCATAGAGATTGACATGTTGAGTCTACAAGATACGAGACTTGTTTCACACTACCATAATAAATGTCGGACTACTAATTTTTGTCACTAATATATACAGATTAGTTTTTTGATTTAATTTTTTTGTTAACGACACTTAAAATTGGAATGTGTGTATAAAACGATAAAAATATCTTTCAATTTAACCTTGGAGCAAATATAAAGTACAAAACTCATTTTAAACCTGTTTATGTCGATCATTATAAAATTTATATGATGTTCGTTATAAAGACTACTTGTTCAAGTTGAAAGTGATGAAAGAAGGCACAAGTGGTGGTGATATGATATAAGCATAGGAAGTAAATATATAAGTATCAACACCATTTTTATTTCAACATTTCTTTGTAAAATAACTAAAAAGTTGAAAAATATTTTTATACACCCACATTCATTATAAAGAGCACCTTTTCACGTCCATCAAATGAATTTCACACATATATAGTACTTGACCTTATAAATTAAATGCGACTCAAAATAAATGTGCTCTTGGATCTTTTCTTTAAGAAAAATTCATCTGGTATGGAAATTGCATTTAATATTTTAATCCGAAATCCTCCACATGGTTTTAAAAAAGATGCGACTCATTTTGCTAAATTGCATTTTATACAAATGACAATGACTCTGCACTAATTCTCTTTCTTTATTATATATTTTGCGCATGAAGCATAAGCTATAAAAATGTTTTATAAAAATATTTTGATGATGAACCTCATCATCACCACATGCTAATACGTAATATAACTACTACAATTTTTATTTTTTATCATTGTCATTACTCAACTGAACTTCAGACACAGGACACTTTTCTTTTTTTCTTTCCTCTATCATTTCATGAGAAAAGTTAAATAAAATCTGTTGGCGTGTGAAATAGAGATTTACATTACAAAGCTGAATATTACGTTCTACATCTATCTTCGGTATAAGAAAAGAAAATTTTACTATATAAATATACAAAGACAAGAGTCAGAATCGCTAAACTTTACGATTTTATTTTTTCTGCGTTGGTGAATTAGATACTAAAAGTAAACAATGAATCATAAACTACATAACTTTATATAACGATTGAACCTTATAATAATTTTATACGTGGTCAATAGTCTCATAAAAGAGATTTCTAACAGTGACAAAATTTCGAAATATGGATACAAAAGAGGTCAAATGCACATTTTATCTCATCTCTGATTTTATGTAATATTTACATTGAGTCTGCATGAAGGGTAAATGTTACACAATACAACCATGAAGAGTATTTATTCATTTTGTATCATCTATTCTATTCTACACAATTAGATATCCCAGCAGTTCATATTCATTTATTATACTTCTTTCTCTCAAGTTGTGGTTTAGTTGAATAGTCCATGAACTAAATGAAATTGAAAGTGAGCTTTGAAACTTTGTTATATAACATTGAACTTCATCTGCATCTCATCTGTTACTCACTCTTTTGTTCTAAACTACAAAATGTTTGTCATCATAATTCATCCTTAAATCTATCCGACAAACGAACTCTTTCCTATATAGCTTTTACTTACTTAAATTCCTAATTGAACAAATGAATAGAGCTCTCCGCGTGCCATTCTACAATATATACTCTTCTACACTGACAATTTACAAATCTCTTTTCATTCTTTTAACACTCAACTGTTTTCAATGACATGAGACAACAACCCTAGCAAGAGAGCTGCTTTCATATGTATCTCATCTGTCTTTTGCTGTCCAACTTCCCCTCTTCTAACTCACTTTCAAACAAACCGGTGTCAGAGAGAAATATTCCATTTATGTGTCAAGTAGAAAATGAATCGACTGGAAAAGTTGTAGTTACCACATGACGAAAAAAAATCATAAAAAAAAATCTTTTTCATCCATTCATTATTACACTCTATCCAATCTAACTGTGAAGCGAGAATATCAAATTATTAATTTATGTTGTAATTTGTAATATTGCACACGAAAGTGCTGTATGTACACTCTTCAATAATTAAACTATGAAAAGCATACTGCACCTCACTCTTTTGCTTCTTCTTCCTCTGTTGGTGATCATCATTATTCATTCAAATTAAATGAAACCAAAAAACAAATTAATAGTCAGCCACCAATATTTAATTCCTGTTAGACCGGTACGCTACACTATTGCGGACAACAAGTCAAGATCAAAAATGCGAAAAAGTTAATATCGAGATAGAAATTGTCGAACATTAAGTCCCTATATAATGTCTAAACAAATCCATAAATGTGATAAACGGTTCTTCTCTATCTATCTACTAGTAAGTAGGAAGTCTAGTACGAAAAGGAAAATTACTAGTACGTATTTAACATGTTTAGCCGGTTTTAAAGAAATTATAAGTGAGAGGACACAAGTTGAAACTTTTGAGCCTAGCTACCCAACTCAAAATTAATCAGAAACTATGTCAGCAAAAGCTAGTAGAGAGATAGACACAATAAAAATACTAAAATATCATGAACATAAAAGACAACTATTCACTTTCCCCACAAATCAAATCACTATAAATAGTGGATCAGAGAGTGGTTGTTTCACTCTTTCTCTCATCCATCTCATCTATTTACTCAGCTTGAGTTTGCATGCGTACTATTTTATTTTAATCTAATATGTAAGCAATTAACAATATCTCTTTTTTAAATCGATTCCTAAATTATATGGCACCCATAAGACACATGACACAGACTTTTTGACAATATTTATTCTAATAAATTATATGTGAAACTCGTGTATATCAAGGAGTGCTCACCTCATTTATTACAAACGTATATATATCTCTCTCTCAGTTTTGGAAGCTCATCAACAATCAGCATCAGGAAACATATTCAACGACTACATGTTGAGAGCATTACTCTCCTGAAATTTTTTTCCTCTATGTTTATATCTGGACCACCACACTTCAATCTTCATTAACTTCCATCTTACTCACTGATCTGCTTTTCTATTTCTTTCTATTCATTTCATATATAAAAAATTGACAAAAAAAATTCTGTTTTTTAAAACCTCTCTAGATATTACGTACTTCTTTAGTACTGCAAAAGAAAACTTTGAAACACGTTTTTTTACTTTAACTTATATGTATTCCCTTATGATGCAACTGAGAGCCCAAGTTAAGTTTCCTCATTCCGATCTGAATCATTGACAACTCAAGATGAAGATACTCTATTTAAAAGCTCATATAGTGCAGTAGTAGTAGTAGTAGTGACATGACACAACACACGAGTTCACAGAACATCAACAGAGGTATTAAAAAAGTACATATTATATAAATAAACACAAAGACCAAGTCTGTCGTTGTGTATACATAAAAAAACTTCTCTCTTTCTCTATATTTCGAATCCTGATGATGATATGATATCAAAACATTCGTTCTTCTTCTGCTACTGCTTTCCATGAAAAGAAACTCTGCTATACAACAGCCTACACAAACACTTTATCAAAAATTTTGTGAGCGGAGGAGTAAATGAGTCGACTCGGCGACATACATGAAAAAACGAAAGAGACGCAGCATAATATCTATACTTGCTGCAGAAAAAGTATGTACATTGTCGTTTAAAATTTGAATTTGTTGACGTTAAACAAATAAAAAATGTCAACTACCTTTGACACAATTACATTTTTGGGAAAGCCCTATTACAACAACTATGTACTAAAAGAAGTTTGAAAGCAACTGAACTCTCTCAACAACTTGATTATTAATCAAAATATTCTTCTTTTAAATCAGTAAAGACCTATGGTAAGATTACATATGTATTTTTATTTTCATTTGTCATACCTGCAAATTAGGTGAACTCTGACGAAATGTTTTCATCTGACTTTCAATTTTCTTCAGTCCTTGTTGTGATTTCTATATAAACATAATTAGTTGTAATATTTTAACAATATATTTATTTTTTAAAATAATTACTATTCCTTTCTCACTTCAAAGTCTGCCATGTCTCTTGGATTTTGAGTTAACTCAAATTTTTTCCATAGCCTTTCGACATCAGCAGCAGCTTTGTCCCTCATTAGTTGTAATGTGCGTAGTTTACATCCTTGCATTTGTAGTTGGACGTCTTGCTGTAATTAACAAGAAAAAATATTTGTAACAAATCCTTTCCAATTAAAATATTTCATTATTGCTTACGTTGACTGGTTGAGGAGCAGTGACACGCTCATTTGCCGTTTGCAAATGAGAATGTGGCCTCGAATTTCCAGTTATAAGACCAACTCCAGGCATACTGATCATACTAGCTGGTTTCACTGTCAATGTCACATAAGCACCCGCAGCTATAAAGAAAAAAAATTAAAGTCTCAATTATTATCTTCATCATTATTATAATTCATTGCACATAAAACATTTAAGTAACGGTAAATATTTTTGATATTAAGTCATTCTGTAAAAATTTCTTTCTTTATGATCAAAAAGAAAAAGTAGAGCATTACTACACAACACGTGCGTTTCTAATTGACTCTCCAAACTCCAAAAAATCTTTATGTTGTAATTCTATTTAGCCTACAGAGATATTTTGACTTGTCCACCAACAGCTCATCACTTTTGAGATGGTGATAATATGTTGAAGTGAAATGGCGATGATTTAACAATTTAAGTCAACAAGACGAGACTAGACTGACAAGTTGAAAGAAAAACCCACACCCAATTCATTTTCCATTTCTACGTAACTACCAAAAGTTCTTTATCAGATTTTATTTACTTAATATAGTCTTTACTCGCTTATAATATTCACTTGTTTTGTTGCTAGCCAAAGAGATGAGGTCAAAGTCAATCCTCTTCGCATGTCAAAAATCTTTAAAAGTTATATAACATTGCCAAAGCTTAATGATAGGCTTAAAAGATTCACGCATCACATTTTTAGTAAACCTTTTAAAACGGTGATCATGTCCATATATGAACAATTATTAATGCAACTAAAAAAACAAAAAGGAAATGAAATTCACTGAGCAATTACGTCAGTATTTAATCTAAGGAATGATAGTTTATTCCTTTCAGCATAAAAAATAGTATATTCCAAAGAAGGAATGAGTTTCACACATAATAAGTTTACACTTCCTTTGGCTGCAGGCTACAGTTTAATAATATAAAGTATGAAGTGTAAAGTTAAACATCCATGTTAATAATGAGATCTCATTCAACTCATCTTTGTCTTTAGGAAGGGAAAGCTTTTTCATAGTGTCCTAATGTGTAACAAAAAATGAAATTATCTATATTCAAATGTTTTTGCCACTAGATTACAAAAAAGCGAGAGTAGTTGATAAAAAAACAGCAAATAAATTATCATTTGCAGAAGTCATATACATATAAATTCATCATACTGGATGATTCATACTAAGCAAGACCAAAACTACCTACAATGAAGACGATATTCTACTGAACAGACTAGTCTGATCTATAAAGGATAAAAAAATGTCTGTCTCATCAACACCTTCACATACCACAACGATAATAATATGATATTTTACTCCTTAAAACCACTACAGTATAGCGACACTATCTTCAATTTATTTCTAACCAAAAAAAAAATTTCTTTTTCACCACTAACATCAAAACCACTTTGAATAAGGTTAGTGAAAACTACATACTCCATTATTGAGATCAGCTATGACTAACAACTAAACATTTGTCCTGGTTTAGTACACACTTCCTATTTTCAGTGCAAGTATTGAAAATCAACAATGGTTATTTATTATACTACTCATAATTGTGAACTAGCATGAAAGGACCATAATAGAATAGAAATAAAAGGAAGAAATTTAAATGTTTAAATCTGTTGGTGGTGTTTCCTCAGAATTTTGTGACAAACAATCTCTAAACAATTCTCAGGTAACTCAAAAGTGTCGTGCTGTCATGTCTCACATGTGAAACACCGAATATTCTCTGAGAACAAGAGTTTAAATAATAATTATAAAGTAAATCTACAAAACCATAAATTCACATTTAAAAGTTCAGCTCTGTCACATTTCCATTTCCTTATGAAGAATAGATTATCTAAAACTCACTCACGTATACACAAATCTTCTCAATTGCTACAAGACTATATGAAATAATAATAATAATCATGTTTTGTTGTTGCATCTTATACATATAGTGTAGGACAATGAACAAAGTTAATGCATCATAAACGTAAAAGTCGTTCCGTTCCAACATCACAGATTAGAGATCTGTATCTTTTGCGGTTAGACAATAATCACTGGGTCCAAATTCCTTCACGACACAGAGTTGTCAGCAGGGAACCATCGGAGATAGATAGCGTGGCATATGAATTTATGATTGAGTTTGAGATTTTAGATGAGTGTAATACTTCATATTATTTCTTTTAGCCACAAATCTTCAAAGAAGTTTCCGTTTTGTAGTTATATGCATACTACAAAACACTGCAATTTCCGAGTCCGTCTCTTTGTACACGCATTGCCGAGAGGAAACTTTTCTTCGTAGTCTCTAATACTAACACCGTAAGATATAATAGTCATAATTCAACATATTATATAAGTGTACATTTATTATAGTCGGGTAATTTTTTATGACTTGCAATATAGCTGTTCTATTGAACTTAATACCAAAATTATGAAACATTAAGAAATTATTAACTTTACTCTTTAGTACGTCTATCACTGTAAATGTTGACTGGCTTACTAATGCCTACATACATATACAATGGCAAATCATTTTATGTGCAAAGTCTTGAAATGAAATCTTTATCACACAAAACAAATACTGTCATGTCATTTGTTGTGAAGAGTGAGAGGACAATAGACAATACTTTATGTACTAAAAGCAATCCTTAAAACAACTTTCAATCCATTTCAATTATATAATCTGTGGCATACTTTGTAAGATACATTTTGTATTCACAAAAGTTTTGCAATTAAAAATCAAATATCCATCAATATTGAAAGCTACCTATTTGTTAAGAAAACAAGTAAGACAACGAATTAAGGCTAAGGTTATTTTTGACAATCAATATATTTTAAAAAGTGTTTAGTACAAAATCGAATTTAATGTTTCTTAATTAACATTTATTGAAATCTTTCTATCTCCTTTAAACTCTTAACTTAAGAAGTCTTAAGTGTTGATGCATATGAATATTAATATTTACAGGGCAAAAACGTGATAAAGCTTCAATTATCTAACTGTTTATATGAACCTATAAAATCATATTATAAATTTTATTATTACATCACAACAAAACACAATGAAACTAACCCGCATCAACTTTACAAGTTGAGTTATGCCAGTTAGCACTTGACCATTCTTCTTCATCACTATCACTGTTGTTACTATCTAAATTCAAGTACCAGATAGTAGACATTATTATATTTTGTTATTCACAAGATGTTAGTCAAGATCATCAGTCAAAATCAAAACTTCAATACTTCATCTTTAACATTAAAGAAAACCAACTGGGGGCACATAAACCATATAATATGAACAATATAACACACTTAAAGAGTTTAAGATTCAAAGACTCTCAGTAATAATAAAAAGAAATATATAGAGACAACAAGAGTTTGTGAATAGTAGAGTACATCGAATGAATGCACAAGAACAAGAAGAGTACAATACCTCAATTCTTAGCACAGGTCAAAAATCTCTTTCATAAAAATCAATTGCCTCTTTACTTTTTTATTTGGTTTGTCTGGTGTGAGATACTAGGATACTACATATTCTTTTCATATGCGTGCATGTAAAGTGTTGTTGGTAAATAGCCGTAGAGATACTGTTAGTTAGAATATATAAAAATGCATACAGTTTACAGAGTGAATGACATGAGACACTAACAAGCCAACATTGAATTTATGATAAGAGAGACTCCATCCAACTAAATAGAATAGAGAAACAGAGTCGAGCGTCAAGAGCAAACAGAAAAGAGATTTACGATTCTTTCATGTATTTCACTTTATTCAACAAAGTGTCTAAAAAATCTCAAATAAAAAGAAGTTGAGCAACTTATGTATAATATGCATACACAACTATATAGCATTTTTACACTACAATATATAAATATTTTTGCTACTTCATTTCTAACAAATTTGAATTACTAGTTTACTACTAACATGAATATGTGTAAATATACTCCCATCTCAAATGTCGCTAACTACATTGAAAGTTTGATTAATTTTGGCATTACTTTCTTCATTGTTGTTATCATCTTATATTATTTATGTGTATATACTCGTTCAGAGATCAAAGGAAGTAGACAATTGTCTGACAAGGATAAACTTGATAATCAAAAAATCCTGCTACCAGTTCTGAAAGAGACACTTATCATTCTCAATTAATTTTGATGACAGGATCATCACTTTAGTTTCATGCTCAACGTTTGTTGCTGTTCCATTGATACACGAGGAAATAGATAGAGTTCAAGAGCCAAGTTCACTTCTTCACTATAACGGAACAGACACGCACTACAAAATTATCTAGCGAGCCCTTTGATTCACCATGTCATATCAATCAAAAGGACATTTCTACTAAACTTTCTCATTTCATCACTTTGAAGGTGAAGTTTACCAGTTGGTATAATTAACAGTGTTGCGTGTCTCTCTTGAATTTTTTGGCTAAAACTTTGACATTGTGCTAGTAACTTACTTGTACTTATATTTTCCAGACTAATTTATTTCTTATATATATCTTCTGTATTATGTCTAATAACAAATAAAGCTTGCATGTGTACTGCATTTAATGGGAAATTCCCTTCTGTCATCATTTCACTGCTGCAAATTCAGGGCGAGATCACAAACACTACACGACTCAAACACGTCATCATGTAACCACAAAACTACATAAGATGCATCCTAATTTCCAAGTGCAACATCTATTTCTACTTTAAGATGCTCAAGAAAAATTAGTTTGGCAAACAGAATTCACCTCAAGTAATGAAGTATTCCTATGCTACTGAAATCCGACCAAATTTTTAAAAAATTTATTTCTCAGTGAAATTAAAAGCTACAACGCTCATACTTCATACATGTTTTAACTAACTAATCTAGTTACTAAATCCAAAAAATCTTTTAATTT